>RXPK01001881.1:0-110086 GCA_004143645.1 Protaetia brevitarsis | reverse complement strand
GGCGTGCGTTATTTCTGGTATACCATGTGATTCAAAATGATTGTCGTAAGAAAAAAGCTGTTTTCCGGAAAAAATTATCTATACTTATTACCAATTTAATGAGCGAAGTTAGCTACATACAAATTTCATACATTAAATGAATTTTCTTGACATTTAGCGACATTGGCGTGCGTGTTGTAGTATCTTTCGATTATTTATCTTATAATTTTTTTCAAATCGTTTATATTTACATCTAATATCACCAACAATAGTATTTCTGAATACTGTAAGAAAATAAGGGAATTTATCTGTGGTAATAGCTCAACAAACAGGTAAAAAATCAATATTAACATTAAATGAAATAGTTTATTACATTTTATAATTTTATAAGCTTATCATACACTTCAGCGCAATGAGCTCTCAAAAGAAAGTTACATTTTCATCCCTATAAAGTTTCTACGGTACAGGAATTATTACCATTAGATCACGATAGGCGATTGGAATATTGTCATTGGTTTAATAACAATTTAAGGGACGTTGACTTGCTAAGCAAATCATTTTTCTCGGATGAAGCCTGGTTTTATCTAACAGGCTATATCAATTCACAAAACTATCGTATCTGGTCTGCAGAAAATTCTGCACATGAATTGAAAATGCAATTGCATCCCGTAAAAGTTTGAGTTTGGTTAGCTACGTCTAGGCAACGAATAATAGGGCCAATTTTCTTCGAGGAAACTGTAACAGCCCAACGTTACCAACAGATGTTGGAATTGTTTATTGCAGAGTTACAAGAAAATGAGCTTGAAGCAGGTTATTTTCAGCACGATAATGCTCCAGCACATACTGCTCGACAAACCTGCCAATATCTTCAACAGTTTTTTGCTGACAGGTTCGTTAGAGCACAAAGATGGCCACCAAGATCGCCTGATCTAACCCCATTGGATTACTTCATGTTCCGCTATTTAAAAAATAGGGTCTATAGAACCCGCATGCATACCATAGAAGAACTGAGAGATGTAGTTTTGTCACTTAATAATTATACTAATTGTATGTTATAATTAAAGTATAAATAAATTTAGTTAAACACCAGTTAGTACTGAATTGTAAAATCATAATTTAGTAAAGTTAAATTAATTACATTTCATTTTTACAAGCAGAAACACAATCCATAGTCGTTTATATAATGCGAGTTCAAATATAGGTTACGTTTTCCTTATTTATGACAGATCCGTTTACTTTCTTATGTTCCAACACTGACTTAGTTCAAACCTTCATTACAAACACGCGGCATATACCTACACCCTGTTACTATCTATAGGAGCGGAATTGACAATCATTTTGAATCTCTGTGTATTATCGTGTATTATGAAATGCGAATAGATAACTTTTGCACGTAGCTTGTTGAAATGAAAGACGTGTTGATAGAGAAGAATTTCCAATTTTTATTCCTTTTTGTTACACCGTTGAAAAATTGCAAGTTTTTATATAAATATCTTTGGTGGATGTATAACGTTCGTTCGGACCTATACTTCGAGAACCGTTCTCGAATTTGAAATTCTAGGTGTTACTGCGCATGACCGTTGAGATTCAAGTTCGAAAGTAGTTCTGAAATTGGCGGTTCGAACAGATTTGAAAGCCAGTACTACCACTTAGCCTACAGTTAGGTTAGGAGAGGGTGGAATTTATTGTAAAGAATTTGTCAAATACCTCGTAGGCCGTGAACGTGTATTTATCTATTTCGACAAACGCGGCGTGCATTATTTCTAGTATATTACCAGTAGATTTACGTTTGAGGGAACTTAACGCGAATAAAACAGGGTTTGAGGGTTTAATTACGCCAACAGGAATTAGATTAGAACCGGACGATTTAGAAATGCAAATAGAAACTTTTGCAAGTAGGTTGTTGAAATAAAAGACGTGTTGATAGAGAAGAATTTCCAATTTTTATTCCTTTTTGTTACACCGTTGAAAAATTGCAAGTGTCTCAATTGAAGCACAAGTTATTATTGTTCCTTTATTTGCGTCCTTTCATAGAGCGGTCTTATCTTCCTGCGATAACTTAGTTCTTACGGATATTATGTTACCTTCCCGGGAACTGCATGTGATAACGCATGCATCAGCTTTAGCATTTTCTTACGCGAAGTAGAAAGACAGATAAGGTTGCTTTACAATTACATCATAATATATTATACAGAGTTTATTAAAAGTTAAACAATTTGAATTAATAGGGTAATTGTAAAGTAATAAAGAGAGAATAATAATGCATAACAGAAAAAGTATTATTTATAACAAATTTATAGGTACTTTTGAAGAGGGCTTAGAAATTTTTACAGATAGGTTGAAGGGTGAGGGTGGTACAGAGGTGGCTTTTGTTGTTTATAATAGGGGTATTGAAATGTGGAATCAAAAGTTTAGAATAAGGAATTATTGAAATAGTTTTCAGGCAGAATTAGTCGCAAGAAATCAAACAGTATGTTATATTAGGCGCAAGTGGGAATTTGGGTTAATGTCGGCTAGCGCAGTTAAAAAAGCTTTTAGGGATAAACTTGATAATGATTGGCAGGATAGGTTGGATATTAGTTTAAATGGGAAGTGGAATAGGAAATTTATCGGTAGCGTTATAGATTTTAGGGAAATGAGGGTTAATTTGTCGTATCAGGCGGTAGAATTAATAACGGGTCACAATAATTTTAAGTAATATTTATGTAGAATTGGGAGGGTTAATGATTCGCATTGTGAATATGGTGGGGTAGATACAGTGGGCATGTTTTATTTAATTGTCCACTCGCTGATGAGTGGCGGGCGCGTAGGGAAATTAGGGTATTAGCTAAGGGGTTAAACTGGCCGCGATGCGAAACAGATGTTAGAGATAATGAGTTGGTTGAATGGTGAGAATTTTTAGTATTGCTGCTAAACAATTTATTGTATATTTAAATAGTTAGACTAGATTAATAAATGAATATGTTATACTCTTTAGTGGACTGAATTAGTGTTAAATTATAGCGTTTAACATAACTGGGGTACATAACTAAAAATATCTAAAACATAAATCTTTAATTTAATTACTAAATAGAATAATTAGGATCAAGTTATTGTTAAGTATTAGAAAAAGTACTGTTGTTATTTTATTTGTTTTTTTTTTAGATTATTACGCTGATCTATAATTGTTTTAATTTCAAATTCATGACGTGTGAATAACGTTAACACATTTGCACGATTGATTGGTTTTGTTTATTCATGCAACTAATGTGACACGTCATCCATTCGTGTTTCCAATTATTATGGACAACTCTAAAGAGTAGTCATTAAATTGCGCTACAACTTTACCTTCTATTTGTTGGAAATCATCAAGTTCATATGAACGTGCATAAATATTCATCAATTATCTTGTAATTTAGGAAACTTTATAACAACAGCGCCCCAGTTAGCCACAACATCAACAAACTGATAGGCCATGGATAGCATGTTGAAGCAGTAATTATTGGCTAGTAATTTATGCATTTTTTTTTTTTGTTGGAATCAAGAAACATCAATAATAATAGGTTTATTTATACGATCGCCTATTATAAACACAGTTAAATATTATTAACCACATTAAAAAGCATAATTAAATAGTACTCGTTAAAATGATATGTAAAATTGATGTAATTTATTACCCTTTTCAAGCTAATATTTGTGCGTATTAATTTTAATTAAAGCATACCTTTATATACATAGTGGAAACACAAATATCTTACTAGTGTAAACACTAAGTTTGGAAAGACTGAAAATATTCAAATAAGCAGGTAATTGTTTGTTATTGACTCCTATGTCGAACTATCACCCTCTATTACCATCTACAGAAAGACAAAATGATATGAAACAATGGTCGTTTTGTGAGATTTTCTACGCTCGACATGTATTACATTTATAGTGCGTAAGACGTTAACGGAGAATTGTTCTATCTCGCATCAAGACTCGACTAACACTGATACTAGACACACGAATCGGAGGGAGTGATTTTACTGCCTTGAAGATATACTCTAGCAAAAAATTTAAATATGTATTAAATCTAACGTTCATTATTCCATTTTCGTATAAATAGAAAACAATACACAATGAAATTCAAACTTGTACATAAATGCAGGCAAATAAAATACACCGAGAAATAAACTTCATAGAAACGTAAACAAAACTACGATTAATATGCTTAAATTTGTAGGACGATATTTAATTATTACTAAAGTAACAGTAATTGCAATTAAAGTCAATACCTACAATTACAATGATGCAGTAAAATTATATAAGGTTTCAAGATTATCATGTACTCCACAAGACTCCAAGTCAGGTTTTTCGTGAACTTTGTGTTTTAACTTTGCCCAGCCTCTATTCATTGGCTCATAATATTTTTATTAGAATATGATGTAACCTTTGTTCGTAACAAGGATTTTTTACAGTAATGTGCAAACCTGATCCTTTAATGACTGTTCTGTTCGCAAACGCACTTCAATATTGTGTAAGACTGGTCATAGCTACACAAAAATTCTTTAATTACTTTTGTGGTGTTTTAGATACTTTTTAATATTTTAAGATACATATTCTTTATAGAAGTATCTTTGCGGAAAGATACTTTGCCGTAAAGCTAAAAAAATATATTTTTGCATAAGATAGGTACTCCGATTACATTGTTATTTAGATGTTTATAATTTTGGGAGGTACTGTATGTACATATACAGAAAGTCCAGCAGTCAAGTGGCCAAACTAAAGGTAGACATAATTCTGAATAAAATATTTTTAATGAAACTTAGTTCGCAAATGAATCGTTTCGGATATACAGGCTGGCTTTGATAAGGATACTATTACTATCTCAGAAAATATAAGAGATAAAGAGTCGGTCAAATAAGTAGAAGTTGGCTATTTTAGAGACTAATAAAATGCATTTGAGAAAAATAACAGTTTCCGACGATACACGAAAATAATTGCAAAATAGCTTTATAAAATATCTGATATTTTTGTGTTTTTGACATAAGCCATTGGGTTTGGAAAATATAAAAAAAATGTATTAAGATTTTCATTATAAAATAACTTGACTATACGTTTTTGTAATCGGATTTACAATACAACGTTTCGGCTCTGAAAAACCATAATCAACTTTCGTTTCTTTAAATAAATGCAACTTTCGGAGGACGTATTCACTTATCATAAATCACTTAATTATGTATATTACTGCGATCAAAGGTAACGACTAAAAACTTAAACAGAAAAATAAATTTATAGAGAGAAAAAGGTTTATGTATAGAATAAACAAATCGGAGTTTCGGTGGCGGTGTTTCCTAGAAATACCAATGAAAAAAAAATACATAACAACAAAAAGAACTCTTGAATAGACGGCTTCATTTAGAAATATGTGTGTTGAACTTGTTTGATGTTATGTAGAGATAATTCTTTTTTAAGGAAACATGTGGTGATGGAATTTTATTATTTAATATTATGTTACTTGTTAGTGCTGCTTTGATATTAGTTACTTACTGCGATTTGTGCTCGCGTGTATTAGTTTAGCAATAGACAATATGTCAGTCAGCTTCCTCAGTTTTGGGATAATGTGATTTTCACAGATTTATTGACTACACTATTATTGATGTATTAATTACTATTGTTGTTTAATATTCTTAAATATTGTATTACTATAAAGTTTCCTTCTATCTATAAAAAAAATACCAAAACCAGGTTTAAGATTATTTATAAAATTCTTAAATAAAGCAATTAAGTTCACAAAGAAATTATTTATTTTATGAACCCTCCGTTTATTGTATTTTCAGAAAATATATTTTAGCCATCGCCTGTGTAATCTGGCGTCGTTGATCTATTTTCTTGAGATATGGCCAACACTGGGTCTCTTTACAAAAGGACAGGTTTATTAACAATCATTTAAAATATTATTGAATTATAACAAACATTGTAAGAAAGCATATTGCTCGTCAATCTCAGTTAGTGCTAAAATATTTATTTCTGAATTTGATACATTTAACACTTTTTCGTTGCTACTACCTGAAGCTGTGTTACAGACTAAAAGGGTTAGCTATATTTCAATAAAATAGAACGACATTGGATTACACAGGCGACAGTTAAGATATATTGCTTGAAAATACAATAAACGTAGGGTTAATAAAATAAATAATTTCTTTGCGAAATTAATTGCTGTAAAAATGTTGTAAATAATCTTAAACTATTTTGGTAACATAGAAAAATATTTTGTAGAAATACAATATTTAAGAATACTAAACAACAACAATAATGAATACATCAATAATAGTGTAATTAATCAATGTGAAAATCACATTGTTCAAAAACTCAGGAGGCTGATTGACATATTGTCTATTGCCAAAACAATACTCGCGAGCATAAATCAAACTAAGTAACTAATATCGCAGTAATAATTAATATAATTTTAAAATCCCATCGTCATGTTTTCTTAAAAAAAGAATTATCTCTACATAACATCAAACAAGTTAAATACATACATGTGTATTTCTAAATGGTGTCGTCTACTCAAGAGGCCTTTTCGTTGTTATGTTTTGCATTAATATTTCCGTATTCGGTATTTCTAAGGAAACACCGCCACCGAAATTCCAATGTGTTTATTTAATGTATAAATCTTTTTCTCTTTATATATTTATATTTCTGTTTAAATTTTTAGTCTTTAGCTTTGATCCCTATAATACCCACGAAAAAGTGATTTATGGCTTTGATAAGCGCATATATCCTCTGTAAGCTGCATTTACACCCAAGAAATTTTAAAATTCACGATTGCTGGTGTCCCGATTTTTCCTGTGAGAAGTGTACTTTCTCTGTAAAGCACAGATTTTTTTTCTATATAATCGACTTCGTATTTTTTGCACAGGATCCCAGAGAAACATGCAATTATCAACAACCTAATACATTTAAATGCGCAAAAAAAAAATCGTTTTTGAGTACCTAACAAATAAAAACAGCAATTTTACGTGTGGGAATTTATGAAAAGCCATGTGTACCCTAGAAATATCAATACTCGTGAAATTCGTGGAACTGGTGAAATATTACGAAATAATTTACAAGCACTAAATATGTCTGACTCTATCACAAGGCGTTTTCAACTGGGTTTATTTCCAAATGGTGGACACATTGAAACTTTTTTATATATTCTTATTTTGTTAATTTTAATCCTTGTCCAGTAATATAACACATTTAAAACAAAAATACTTTGGTAAGTATTTTTATTGAAAATTTCATCTGCAATAAATGCTCGAAATGACCACCGTTATTTTGTAAACTAAATAAGCAATAATTTCGCCTTTGTTTACAATTTACTGCTTCCTCAGTTAACACTTCTGGTGGTCTTGCGCCTGGATAACACTTGAAAAATACGCCATCACAATAAACCTGTCTTGCTTATCCGTGAATGTCATTTTCACTAGGAAAATATTGAGTGTTCCATTCAGTAGTCTCTAAAAATACGGTTACTGTGCAATAAATGCTATATTTACGAAAATTCACAAGAAAATCGCAGGAAACGTAAAAACTAGCACTTTCAAACACGTTAAATGTCAAATGATAGAAGACAGAACGTAAACAATAAGCAGCACAGCAAACAGTCAAACAAGGGTTGCTCAGCCTGTATGTTATAAACGGAGTACGCTGTATACATGCAAAACGCGTGAAATAGCTGAATGACTTTTAGTGATTGTTTCACAAAGCTAAGTACCATGAGGAGACTCGAAGAATCTCAATTTGCGTCATTGTTTTTTCCTAATAATATTGATTCTAACTTACCTTCACTATGCTTTACTTGCGACGAACAATAGAGATGTATAAAATACATACAATGACGTTATACAAAATGGAAACACTTCACACCGTTTACAATAAAGATCATTTTCCTATATGTGTATGTATGTATGTATATTTAACAAGAACCACAACGCAAAATACCTAGTACTACTTCTTTCTACAATACTATTTGTCAAATTAAACAGGTGTAAGAAGCTAATTGGAAGGAATGGTATCATACAGAAGGTGCTAAGGCAAGCGAAATGTTTCAATTTGCTTTGGTAGACGTCACGTAAGTCTAAACAACGTTTTAATACGATCAAATCATACTGAATAAATAATACATACATGTAATGTTATTGCTTTTTCATTACAGCGCAGCGCTCTGTTTGTCAGTACGGAAAATGTGCATATGTAAATTTCGTGGTAAGAACGACCTTGTGCAGTTGACAATAAAATCATGTTTGTTGGTTAAAGAAAAACACGTACCTACACTGCATACCTTACATCCTTTTAAAAATCTATTGTTGTCTTAAACGTAGAATAAATAAAAAAGAATATCTTGTATGTGGTTTTTCTAATAATTTACACATGTTAAAATATACTTGAGCATGTAGAGATTTGCCTTGGTTCTGCAGAACAATCTTTCTAGGTGATACACAGTCAAAGTTAAACAAAAATTAAAAATGAAAAGAATTATTTTTGAACAGGATATGTGTATTACCTACATACATTTGAGTTTTGAAATATCATTTGCTTCGGTACAAAGCATTTATTGTTCATCACCACTATACTGTACATTTGCATGCTTTTAACACAATTTGCACAATTTTAACATTAACTGATATTAAATGATTGCTAGTTAAGATATTTAAAGGAGTATTTTGAAAAGTTATTATATCATTTGTGTTTATTTGGATTTTTTCAGATTATTTTTGTTTGAATATTTTTTCTTGCCTTTTTCATCTTAGTTTATTGTACGAATACATCGATCGATATTCCAGAATTATTTCTGCCACTATTAATATATGATTCAATTTTGAGAAACACTTCTATCAATAATAGGCTTTATATAAAATATAATTAGCATCAGTTAGTAATAATATTATTACGGTTTGTTTGCACCAATACGTTTATTTTGGATTGATTGAATTCATATTTAAACATGACATTTAATTCTTAATACAGATCGGACGACATTCTAGAAAGACTGTGGCAAAAACTGATTAAATATCATATCTGTATAAACTATATAAAATAAAATATTATTGCTTTCTGCGCCATCTGCATTCGACTAGGTACGTTAGCATTTCGTTGTTACTGGAAAGGTGTCTGCAATTAGTCAATTATTGATAGCGTATAACAAGTTGCCTATGGTATTATTTAAACAACCAAGTATTTTCTGTGCGTTACGGCAAAAACTATTCATTTCGTAAGTAAATAAGTGGATCAAACATGCAATTTGTAAAAATATATTTGTTTTGATTAATTATATTTTAATACAAGGATATGTAACAACTGATTAATCATAATAAATTACGTGCTTTACTGAATCATAATAGAGGTAAATATTCTTATGAGCACTTATAAATATATTCAGTATATTTACACAAAAAGCAGTAAAATATACATAAATAAGTTGAAACAAAATGATTGCCATACACTAACTCTGTTTTTAATGGCACAAGAGCTCTAGGTACACTATATTAAAAATTAAATGCCTATGGACGGGGTTTTTGGGTAGACAACCAATTTAACCAAGTCATATAGTTGTGATCCGTAATGTACAATTCTTTTAAATCCTAATATTTCAATTCTTATTTCATTGTATATTTACAGCCTTTTTTGCCAAATATCCTTGAATATTTATAAGCATATAAAACCGTGCATTTTATTATAAAAATTAAGACGTTATAAGTTATTAGTATTCGAATAACTGCAATGTTGATTCATTTTCAAATTCGTCATCGGAGTTTGCGTCGATGTGATCTTTTGAGCTCTGAACGATCTCCGTCTGTCTCGTCTGTTATAATCGGCGCTGTGCACATATTATCATCGACTGCAAGAAATTCATCCGATGATAATGTAGAACAGTTTAATAATATAGACGTTTTGCTAAACAATTCATTAAATGTCGGGCCCAGTTTCAATATCCGCTGATTCTTGAAGCGCCAAAGAATCTGTTACGTTTAAGAATCCCGCACGGCGAAAACAATTTTTAATTGTCTTTGGCGTCACTAAATTGCATGCAGACCGCAACATATGCAAAAAAAAATTGATGGAGAAGTCTTCTTTTGCTTCAATTGTAAGTGAATATTTTCGAAGTAATTGCTTTGGATCGTAAAATTTCAAATTTTGTATAAAGCTTTGATCACATGGTTGTAAAACTCTTTGATGTCTTTTGCATCATATTCTTCAAGTGTTGAAGGCAATGTAGATTGCAACCACTCTGTTGTTATAGTTGGTAAAACTCGGTTAGCTTCACCGCAAACATTCTTCAGTACTATGGCATTTCTTTTCTTGAAACATTCCAACCACCCTGGATTTGCAGAAAATTCAGTGTTCATTAGTTTTGAAATTTCATCAGCTCTTTCCAGCAAAAAGGTCCTGATATGGGAGCATTCTGAGACCTAGCTTGTTTCGACCAAAGAAACAACGCAATTTCTAAATCTTCGTGTTGCGCTCAAACGTTGCCGTAATTTGGTTTCTATTTTTAATTATCGTCGACAAGGTAGAGTTAGCAATGCCGAACTCTTCACAGATTTGGGTCATTCCATATCAACCGGAACACCTAATAAATTTGAAGTCTTGGATTCTTTTTATATTTTTTTATTTATATTTGAAGTCTTTGCCTAAAATTAGAAGACCCGTATTTTTTCCTAAAGCTCTACAGTATCTATTTACAAAGATATTTGCGAACAAAGTTTGCAAAATCAATAAAATAATCGCGAAGTTATATTGTTTGGTTATGCATAAATTAAAAGAGTAAAACAAAATACGTATAAATAATGGTTTATTCTAAAGTTCAAATTATACATTTTCATTTAATAATGCCTAAATTAGATTGTAATTCATTATGACCCCCTTTTTCTCCTGTTAAAGAAAATAATGTCTTTTTTCTTTATGTTTACCGTGATATTAAATTTTTGAAAAAATATCATAATATCCTTTAAACTATATTCTACAAGAATAGAAGTATTTGAAAATGGAGTACCTACACTATTCTACGTTACATTATGATATATCGTAATGTAACGTATAGTACTGTACAAATATATTTTTTTTATAGAATACCCGTAGGTTCTCCATTTCAATTTTTATTCTTGTAGGACATAGTTTAAAGGACATTATGATATTTTTTTCAAAACTTAATTTCGCGGTAAACATAAAGAAAAAAGACATTATTTTCTTTAACAGGAGAAAAAGGGGGTCATATAAATTACTATCTAATTTAGCCACTATTAAAGGAAAATGTATAATTTGAACGTTAGAATAAACCATTATTTATACGTATTTTGTTTTACTCTTTTAATTTATGCATAACCAAACAATATAACTTCCGCGATTATTTTATTGATTTTGCAAACTTTGATCGCAAATATCTTTGTAAATAGATACTGTAGAGCTTTAGGAAAAAATTCGGGTCTTCTAATTTTAGGCAAAGACTTCAAATTTAAAATACAAAAAGAATCCAAGATTTCAAATTTTTTTAGGTGTTCCGGTTGATATGGAATGACCCATTCCCGTTTTTCATCAACTGCCTTAAGCAGTTAGATTTTCATTTTACGTGTAGTAGCGGTTTCTTTTCGTCCTGATTTCTCTGCCATTGTACACGTAAAACTGATTTCAACGCATAATTCGCCTACTTCGACACATCCATCACCTAGTTCGAAAATTGACTGATCGCTAAATTGAAAATTGTTAACAACGGCCACATGTATCTCGTGATTCTCGTGAGTCACCCTGTACATAAAATATGCCCACAAATTTTACCAGCAAGTCAGTTTCGGGAAAGTACGGGTTATATTACACCCTTTTTTGTGACAGTAGAACCTATACCCCGCTGTACAGACAACATTTATACTGGGTGCAGAAGGATATTAAAGTAAATTTTCCACCATACATAGGGCACCCCATGTATGATAACCGGCTGTTCAAATCCATTATGGAAAACCAAATAGATTCATTGGTTATATTCACTGACGGATCTAAAGATGAAAAGAGATGTGGCTGTGCGTTTTATGCGCTTAACAGTAATCACCGTGAATCATATAAGTTGGACCCGGGGGCGAGTGTTTTCACTGCGGAGGCTGTCGCTATTTTGGAGGCTCTAATTTATGCAAGAACTACAACGTATCAAAGAATTTCAATCATGTCAGATTCTACTAGTGTCCTAATGGCTATACAGGGTCAACATAAGGCAGATACCAGTTTCATAATAGCAGATATAGTTCATGTTATACAAAAACATAAAGAGCAAGGTACCCACGTGGAATTATTTTGGATCAAAGGCCACAGCAACATCATCCCCAATGAAATCGTTGATGGATTGGCGAAACAGGGCTGTGATAAGGGCAAAGAGTACAAGCCGGTTTTAAACATAACGGAGTTAGTCCAATTAAGTAAAATCAAAAACTAAAAAAGACTGGAATACTTTATGGGTGGATTCATATACTGAAAAAATGACTCACTTTGCATATATACACCCGGATGCTTATAAGAAATATTGGTACTACGAATGCAAACGTCTCTAAGCACTACCGCACTACCATTGCGAGATTAAAATTTGGACATGGTAGATACCCGGCGCACCTTCACAGACTAGGCATTATTTTGACACCAGCTTGCGCTTGCGGTAACAGCTACGCGGATATGAACCATATCTTGTTTGCATGCCATTTGCACCAAGACAGCATTGATGAATTTTACAAAGGACTAGTCAACGAAAGAATCCCCTTACCTACAAGCACCACTGTATTATTGAGCGCTAATAACCGAAAAGTTTGTGATTTGATTTTTCGTCGATTGTGTAGGATGAATGTTAGGTTGTAACTTCTTATTTCTCCATTGTTTTTCCGTACCTGTGTGGGGCTTCCCTTTTTACCGATGGCCGTACACTGTGTGTTGTTAAAGTCGCCTAGATAGGCCCCTAGGCGTGAAACGAGTACTCCCCTGTCAAATCCCTATGCTTGTGCTTTGTTATCAAACTTATTGAGGCATATGGGCTATGATCCCGAAGGCAAAAAAAAAAAAAATACACCCTTTTTTGTTTGCGCGCAACTTTATGAACGATTACGTTCATAGAGAAGCAACACCTTTTCGTGTTAAGCGATTTTTGTTTCGTGTTAAAAGAATAAAAATGTATGAGATTACTTAATATTTTCTCGGGACCACAGTACTATTTCGTGTTAATCGATCTTTCATGTTAAGCGTTACCGTGTTAAACGTTTTCCACTGTAGAATATTTCGAACAAACATTGTGAGATTTGCATAATTTAGTCTACTCTAGTACACCAGGATACTGAATGGTTGGTATGAATTAGCGCATAAGGAAAATGGGAGATTAAATACAAAAAACCAAGAAATTGCAATATTTCCGGAGACCCCATATTCGACAGCTTTGACAGAAAAAAAACAATCTGTGTACTTGGAATTCACAACTTACATATGCACCCAGTCGAATTTATAAACAGGGTTATCGGCATACATATAAACTATATGATTCACAGACTAAAACAATGCATACGCGCTCCAGATATGCATTTAATCGCTCAACAACAGCTGACCTAAACCGTAGTATTTATGTATATCCGTATGAAAGTAAGTTTAACTTAGCCTACTATTAACGTCGGATACAGCGCAACTCGTCTGCGGCTTTGTTTTATACCTACTGTTCCTTTTCTGTGAAATTCTAAAGAAACTTGAAAAGCACGTATTATTATAGCATGACAATCGCATAAAAACGTACTTTTACGATTCCATTGTTGATATCGTTTTCAATAGAATTAGCTAACGTTAAATACAGTGTGAAAAGTGAAAACCAAACCATAAATATTCAGGAGATCTACCTTTGTTGTCACAGCATCTACGCAGGTATAGTCGTTAATTTCTATTGGTATAAACTTCTTGATGGTAATCTCGAGAGTGTGAATATACATCACATAAATGCCCGTGTCAACGTACTGATTATGTCAAGTCTCGTACTGCAAGTATTGCGTAATAATTAGGTGATTACTGTCATACAATCTACGTTGAATGAACATATTTTAAAGTACATAGTTTGTTTGAAATTGGCGAATTTTCCCATATCAGCTGCGTCGTTGCATAATATCTGGTTTGTGAGTTGTGATCAAAATTATAGCTAGATTTCCGTTGGCTACTATACAGGGTGTGTATAAATTGATGGAAGAATTATACCGGCCATTTCAATTGAAACAAGCCACCTCAAACGAATCTTTACCTCCTGTGATTTATATAAAAAGGTTAAGACAAAAAAAAGAAAGATGGAAAGCTTACCTAAGTTCTAAAAATATAGATAAGGATGAAGAATATAAAATACAAAGAAAGAAAGTAAAAGACCTCGTAACGACCTCGAAGAAAAAAGGAAAAGCTGGGAGGGATTTAGGATAAAAATGGAAAACGATTAGTTATAAGTCAAACCAAAAGCTATTCTATAAGACGTTAAAAAACTTAAGAAGGGCGAAATATTTTCAAGAAGTCAAACAAATTAAAGATACCCAAGAAGACCTACTAACGGATGTAAACGCTATAACTAATAGATGGAGAACGTATTCGGAAAACTTGCTGACTTCCGATGAAGTAACAGATGACAATGACTTACAATCGGCGGCAGTAATAAATAATGATAATGAGATGATTGTGGATGAAATCAAGGATGCAGTTGCATCGTTACCAAATGGCAAGGCAGCAGGACACGATCAGTTCACAGCGGAGATGCTGAAAAATATTAGGGAAACCGGTATGAAACTGAAGGAATATATATGTAACAGAGCCTAGAAAGAGGGGAAAATACCTAAAGACTGGGAAGTGGGAATCATCCTGCCGATTTACAAGAAATGAGACGAGCGAGACTGTGGAAACTATCGTGGAATAATTCTACTCACAATCAGTGTGCCCTCGAAGGTATATGAAAAAATTCTGCAAGAACGACTAATTGAAGAAGTGGATAAGCAACTGGAGGAAACAGAGCGGATTTGGGAAACGTCGAAGCATCAATGACCGCATTTTCACAAAGTCAGAATTGTACCAAATCTTTATAGATCTTGGAAAAAGCGTTTGATAGGGTATCAAGGAAAGTAGTATGGGAAATTTTGGAAAAGGTTAGAGAGGAAAACTGTACCAGTATTCCTTATTTTTCTTTTAAAGGGGTGGTAACGCCTAAGCTATATTTTTACCTTGTCAGGCCCCGCAGAGCCAAATCTCCCCCCTATCAACATTACGACCCCGGAAAAAAATAAAAACGATTATCGTAATTGACCAGAGCGAGATTTGAAGCGCGGACTCCACACTGATAGCCAACCGTTCAAGCCACTCGACTACCAGTCAGGCATATAAAAGCAATAATGAGTCTGCATAATAAGAACAGAATGCTACATACATCCTGAGTGCCTATTCGCGGATTATTTGGTTATATGCGCAAAGAATGAAACAGAAATAAGAAATAAATTTGCAAATTTGGGAAGAAAAATTAAAAAACTGGAACTTGCAAATCAATGCAGAAAAGACAAAAGTAATGATCTGCAGCACGAAAAAATAGACAGAAGTAAATAACAGAAAGAGAGAGAGAGTAGAGAACTTCAAACATTTAGGCGTATACATTAACGAGAAAGAATTACAAGACATAGAAATTGAATAATAAAAGAATAGAGAACACATCAAATCTGTACCATTCCAATAAGAACACATTTATCGGGAGAAAAGAAATATCTAGGAGAACAAAAATAAATATATATAACTCACTGTACAAAATACAAACTACAGAAATTCATTTTTGAAGAAGAATATTAGGAGTAACAAGAGAGAATAAAATAACCACATCAGAGAACAATTGGGAGTGGAACTAATATCAAAAACGATAGAAAGAAACCAGCTAAGGTGGTACGGACACTTAGTGAGAATGAACAATGGCAGGCCGGTGAAGCAGATATAGTAGGCAAAAAGACCTACAAAAAGAAGCAGAGGTAGACCAATAACAACTTGGGACGATATTATCAACAAAATCCTGGAACGTATGGGAGTGGATAGGAAAGAAATAAGGAAATTGGCTAACAACAAAGGGAAATGGAGGAAATTTATTTATGAGGAAAAAATAAGAGAACTGCACGCCCTACATCTACACAGGTAGATGATCATGTTCAAAATGATGACCATTAACCCTCATACAATAGTACAATCTTGCTTCAAATGGTCTCCTGACATTTCACAACATTTCTGGAGTTATTCGTTGGCATTCTTCAACAATTTTTTGCTATAACTCTTGTAAGGAAGCTGAACGTGTGGCATAAGCCTTCTTCTGATGCTTGAGATACCTGTTGCATCGACATCGCATTTCCAAGCACTGCGACCTGATCTAAGACTTTGATGTCGATATTTTTGTTATTGACAACCGTATGAAAATGTTGTTTTTTTGCTATGTACAAAGCCCGTTTTCGTAAATTTTTAAATTAATTCCAGTACGTACTTGTGTCACACATTTTGGCCTGCATGATTTTCGTTGAATAAGAGAGCTGTAGATATAATACAAAGCCACTAATTCCAGACGTTCTTGGATAGAATAGATTATATTAATTTATTGTGAATCCGCGATTAAACTAAAAGTAAACTCCGCTAAAGAAGATTCCACGAAACAATGCAGACGTGAACTAATACTGAATAAAGTAAATTGTAGTATTGCTTACTAATTAGAAAAAAATACTTTTTGGTTCATGTTGCTGTAAAGAGAATTAAAAAATCTTTCGAATGAGTGGTCACAAGGCCCATCTTCTCTATTTAAATTTTAAGGGTGGGGACTGCTTGGTAATATATACCTATTAAATATTCTAATAAAGGTTAATATTATTTAAATAATTTCTTTCTCATATTTTCTTAAAAATTACTAAATTTCTAGAGATTTGAAACCTTAAAAAAAAGCATTTTCCAACAAAATATGAGTGCGAGTAGTTTACTTAATGTCTATAAAATTTTATAATGTTGTAATCTTGTAAACCCTATACTTTTTAAAAATGAACGCTATTTTATCCTATTTGAATATTTGTTTCACAGATAATATTTCAATAGTTTTCCTCAAATTAGTAAAAATATAAATAAAAATAGTAATAATTTTTATTGTTACGAAAGGAGAAAATGCTTTGATTTTCATCATATATCTTTAATTCAGTTTGTTAATATGCATAACCTAGCTCGTTTGAAAATAACTCAATTGTTTACGTCAATGCGGGGAACCGAACGAGATTTGGTTACGGAAATATCAGGCTCTGATGGCCCGCTGTGTCTACCCCACCACATTCACAATGCGAATCATTAACACTCCAATAAATACACATAAATATCATTTAAAATTACCGTGACCCTATATTAATTCTACCGTCTGATACAATAAAGTAACCTTCATTTTCCAAAAAAAAAAAAAAACGTGTAACGTTACATACTTTATTTATGAAAACTAAATTATTACAAATCATCCTAACCCCGTGCTCCACCTAAAAAAGACTACACGAGGCTACATTCAAATACTAATATGAAGTTCCATAACAATGAAATGATCCCACTCTAACAAATAATTCCCTATGATTGTTAATAACAAGAATATAATACAGTAGCCTGCGGACCATATGAATACTACTTTGAGAAATGATAAATATATGAAATGTGATTAGTTCACATAATCGCAAGGTGTACTGTAAATCAGTCAAGCTATCAGTTATTATTAAATGCGCCCATGGAACGACTTTCGTTATCTCCCAGCATTCGCCAAGGACACTGATTATATATAATATACTTATATAAAATCAATGGCCACGGAGTAAGGGAAAACCATGGCAAAAACCTTACTCTGGGAGGATCTGGGAAGAAGTCCCAGATCTTATTACTGATAGCGTAACAAACGTTACATACTGACAAATTTTCATCAGAACCCACGATGTACAGTTCTCAAGCTTCCCCTATAAAAACAAAATTAAATTGAAATAAAATAAGCCATTCATCTTGGGAAACCCGGTATAGTTTATCGTTTGCTTTATATCGTAGATGCGCAATCATTTCCTTCAAGCGTTATGTGTGTAGATTCTAACACATATATATATTTTAATATGGTATTGTCCAGACAACTTTCTTCAGTCGTAAATCAACCTTGCCTATAGAAAAAGCCATCACATTAAGGGTGATTAATTTCTCTAGCACACCCATAAAGCCGTCTAACTCTTAATTTCAAATATTTAACAATTTCGTTTTAACTTTCTTACAACGTTACATGTTACACGACTTCTAGTATTGAACGCAACAGAGTCACAACTTTTTTTCCACTCATGTGCTATAAACTTGCGTATGTTACGTGTGTATGTGATTACCGAATATTATAAATATAGAATGTCTTCTTAAATCACCGAAAGCCGGAAGGAAATCTTTTAAACAAAACGCCCGCAGGTTTAAAGGTTGATGAGAAGCTTTTTTGAAAGTATAGCGTAATAGCGTAAGAGCCTATTCTTCTACGCTTATGGCACCAGTCAATAACCTTTAATGTGTATGAGGTACCGTTCGCAACTTGTGGTAATATCAAAGATTGCATAATGCGAGTACTTAGTATTACATGCGTTTGTAATGCTTACTTATTTTATTTTTGTTGAGAGCAACATATCGAACAAGCAATCATTGACACAAGAAGTTGTTTGTGAAAATTTTCCTATATACAGGATGAGTTTTTTTTATCTTGAGACGACGGAATATCTTTAAAACACTGCATCAAATCAAAAAAAGATCTTAATAAGATTTATTATAATGTAGGAGGCTCACTGAATGGTGCCGATCTCCCATCTCACCCCTCCAGAGTGGGAGGGGAACAACTTTGAAATCTTAAATGGGAACCCCCATTTTGTATTGCAGATTCGGATTCTACGCCATCAAGTATGTAGTTTTTATTTAAAACTTTTTTTTCGATTCGTAACAGATTGCGCTGTAATCGCAAAAAAACATGATTGTGAACGTCTAGAAAAAATACACAAAAAAGAGAAGCAAGCAAACAAGATTTTGTGTTTTTTTATTTTAACATTAAATAACATTTTAAAAAGCCGTTACGGTATATATATTGCGTAATGTTATAGCCTCCATTACTGTTCAAATATTCAACACTACTAGTTTGTATTGGATTAATAATTAATAATCTAAATGGGGATCGGACAATGTGTATGTATTCACAGCTTGTCAAGTACTGAATAAAGTACGGTTTTGTATCGTTGAATAGCATTCCAATTGCGAATAAATAAATGCATCGAAGTGAAGGGGCAGAGTTTCGAATACATGGCTTTTGGAATGTTAGTTTATGTTAAAATAAAAAAACACAAAATCATGTTTGCTTGCTTCTCTTTTTTGTGTATTTTTTCTAGAAGTTCACAATCATGTTTTTTTTTTGGGATTACAGCGCAATCTGTTACGAATCGAAAAAAAAAGTTTCAAACAAAAACTACATACTTGATGGCGTAGAATCTGCATCTGCAATACAAAATAGGGGTTCCCATTTAAGATTTCAAAGTTGTTCCCCCTCCCACTCTGGGGGTGTAAGGTAGGGGATCGAGTTCGGCGACCAATGACGTTACAACCAATTATTCCTCTCCATATATTTAACTTCCAATGATTCTGAAATTGTTTCGTTAGTGTTAAAATATCTGTAAAAACAATGACATCAGTGATTACTTAATAAATTTATTTCTATTCATCTATTATAAATTTACCTAATTACGAAACTTTGACTCTTTAACTTTAAAATGTGTAACATTTTTTTTGCGTTCCATTTAGGATAGTGTCAAGACAAATACGTTTTTATGAAGAATTAGTTAATTAACACTAAAACAAACTAATAATTAAACAAACATATTTAAAACAAACAAATGTATATGTGTACATGTTAACTTGAATACATATCATCTGATGGAGTATTTGTTTGTTTGTATCGTTATATGGTCTACGGCGATTGAAAACTGAAGAAACAAAGTTTTGTCCAGGATTTGAAAATTTATTTTTAAAAAATGGCGATGTCGTTAGCCATTAAACTTGGGTCTTTTTTCCGATAAAACAGTAAATAGCAAAAGCACTTTATTTATGAAAACTAAATTATTACAAATCATCCCAACCCCGTGCTCCACCTAAAAAAGGTACTACACGAAGCTACCTATTCTAAGTACTACCTATATGGGTTCCACAATAATTGAAATGATCCTACTCTAACTAGATAATTTCCCTATGATTCTTAATAACAAAAATATAATACAGTAGCCTCGCGACCACATGAATACTACTTTTTGTGAAATGATGAAATATATGAAATGTAATTAGTTCATATAATCGCGAGTCTACTGTAAATCGGTTAGCTATCAGCTATCAGTTATTATTAAATGCGCCCATGGAACGACTTTCGCAAAAGAACTGAAGATAAAAACCATTTAGTACCTTAAGAATTTTTTTTCTTTTAAAGAGGTCAATCCAAATATTTAATAATATACAGGGTGTTCCCTTTAAAAAATGTAACTGTGATATGTAGCTGAAAAATGGAACACTCTGTATAATTGCAGTTAGATACGATGTATAATAATAGTTTATGAACAATCTTCCGTCCTCGCACCATTGGGGCACTCTATCCCACTGTCCATTTCTCGCTATCGTTCCAAAGTTCTTCTCCCAATCCTCTTCCTCTCATATCTTCATTTATGCCACTTTGGCTACTTCTCCGCAGCCTCACCTTGCTTCCTTCTTCCTGGCTTCCATTTCAGTATCTGCTTTGGTAGTTTTACTTCTGGAATCCTTCGTGCATGTTCGAACCATATCAGTTCTTTATTTTTGATGCCGTCTATGATATTACGGTTCACCTTTAGTTTTCTCCTAGGGCTTCCCATAAACGAAATCTTTCGTAAGCTGATGTTGGTTACCCTTTTCATTATCGATTTGCCTGCTGCTCTCCTTAAAAAGTCTAACTCTGCAGCTAACTGTGTCTCAAACGTTCTCTATTTTATTGGTTAGACTTCGGAGCTGTATGTTACAGTACTCTTCACTATGGTGTTGTATATTAAGTGTTTCCTCCTTTTGGAGAAGTTTCTGTTCCATAAGATACCGTTCAGCATAGTAATTACCTTTATACTCTGCACACTGTGTCCTAGTCGGCGATATCTTACTCTCAGTTACTTCTATTCATCGCATTGTCTTATCGGATTCCCTTTCTGTTTCCAGGTTTTGTTGCTGACCTCCAATGCACATATATTCTGTTTTGTCAAGATTGATTTCTAACCCCATCTTTCGTATTCCTCAATTAGTTTGCGGGTCATTTGATTAATATCCTCATAATCCTGAGCTACCCCTGAGTCATCTCCGAAATATAGGGTATATAGGACGGTTATATTATTATTAAGGGTAGCCTCATATTTCTGCATTTCTTCTTCCATTCCTTTAATGCGCATTCGAGATAGATTTTAAACAATGTTGGAGACAGACAGCATCTCTGTTTTAATCCTTTTGTTGCAATGAATCCGTCCGTAGTGGAGTTGTCTATCTTAATTTCTGTCACCGACTGTTCATACAATGGAGCTTTACTACTTTTACGAGCATCACATTGATGTTAGTTTTCTCAAGGCCTTCCCATGGTTTCATCAATAAGACATTGTCATAGACCTTCCTTAGATCGACAAACTAGTAGCAGTACAATTTAAATTGGAATTCACACTGTGGGAACCATCAAATAATTAATTAATGTTGCTAACACTGTTAATAAGGCAAAATTTATCATAAAATTTTCTTGCCTTGTATGGAATTTGAAATCCCATCCTCTTGTTTTCTAGACAATCCGTTGAGCTACTACCAACTGAGCTATTGAAGGCGATGAGTTCTGTCGACTTGAATTGTATCAAATACAGATGTTATGATTATATTTGCCAGCATTATCATAACATCCATATTTGATGATTTAGTGGGTTGAAATCCTACACGAGGCAAGAAAATTTTTATGATGAAATTTGGTTAATTAATAGTGTTATCAGGAAAGCACCAATTATTATTTGAGTGGGGAAGTTCTTGGTAATACAATGTCTTTTTCTGGAGTACTTGAGTGATTGTAAAAACATGGTCTATAGTCAATCTACCCACTCTAAATTCAGCTTGTTCTTCTGCATCCATCGATTGTGCCCATTATCGATTTTTTGTTTTATAATTTTTTTCATATAGCCTGCTTATTGTGCTTGCTACTGCTATTTCCCGATAGTTTTCGCAGCTGCTTCTATCCCCATTTTTAAATATAGGTGTAATGTAGGCGACCTTCCATTCTGTCGGTATATTTTGTTTGTTTATGCCGTCTTGGAACAGCTTTCTTAGATGTTCCATTAAGTTGCTACTCCCGTATTTTACTAGTTCTCCGTATGTATCGCCAGATCCCAGTGTTTTTCCATTTGTTAGAGAGTTGCATTCTTTCTTTACATCTTCCATGGTCACTCTTACAGGAGATCCCATTAATCTTGGGCTGATTGATTGTTCGTCGTCTTTAACTGTTCTACGTTCCTCTGTTAGTAAACGTTTGAAGTACTGTTCCCACTTCATAGGTGTTTTCTTTGTGATCTTAAGTTCTTCAGCACCCTCAAGCTTTTTGTACTGCATCTTCCTTCGAGGTATGTGTTTACTTTTAAATGGTTTCCCATATTTCTTTCTTTTTCCGACTAATTTTTCTCCATACCTTTGCTTATGCTACCCTGTACGTTGTTCTATATTCTGCACTCTTACTATTTAGATACTTTTGATATGCTTTCTTTCTCTCTTTAATCTCCTTTTCTACTTCTACTTCCCACCAGTATAGTTTTCGTCTATCTTAGTTATCTTCATATTCCTCCAAAGCCTCAAGTGCTGCATCGTGTTTCGATTCTTTTATATGAGTATAATGTTCTTATATGCTCTTGAAGTTATCAAAGTTATTTTTCCCCAACTTTTGATCCTGCCTAGTTTTGTAGAGTCTTCCTGTGCTTTCGTTTTGCAACCCCCTTCAAATTGTGCATATTTTCGTTTTGTTATTCAGATTTCTCATATTGTCTTTCTGGTTCTCTTTTTTGTTTTCTCTTCTAGAGAGGAATATTTTTGTTCTTACGAAGTAATGGTCACTCCCACAGACCGGTCCTCTGCATACTCTCACTTTTTGTATTTTTACCTTAGTCTTTTACTTTGTGTCATGTTTTCATGCATTAAATATACGTAAGTACGTCTCTGTGTTGAAAAAAATCATTGATAATCTGCATGTTATTCTGTTCGCATATTGCTATTAATTTTTCTCCATTGTTGTTGACCTTCTCCTTTCCATATCTTTCTCCTTTCTTCTCGTTCTCTTGATGTTCCAATTTTCACGATATTTTCAATTAAACGACGAAATCATTAAATTTTCCTTTTAAAATCATTAAACTAGTATTTTTCGGCAATTTTTTCAATTTTGGATCGACTAGCCTACTCGTCCGCATAAGATTACCCATATATATCATCTCATCGATTTACGCAACCTTCATCTTCGGAAACAAATATGCAGGCGTGCGTATTTTTAAACGAATCATGATTAAGCAGTTAAATAAAACTTTTTAAACTTATGTAACAATCTTTTTTTTTGTCAACCGCAAAAACAGTTTTCAATTTTAATTTATCGAACAAACACCGGTAAGTATATACATATAATTACTTTATACCAGGCGTAACTGCCACAAAATCTCGTTTGCTGATTCATCATGAATTACCAATCGTGAATGATTGTTATGGAAACGATTACTGACACCTTGACAACTTTGTAAATATATTTTTAGATAGCATTGGGTATTTCCAGAATGCAACGAATATTTTTTGTTAGGTAGCAGGATGAAATATGCGGAAACCTAAAGTGGTATATATTAGTACATTAGTTAACATTAAATTTAATTATTGGTAATAGCTATTAATTTAAACTGTATATTTTTCCAACACGTGTTCTGGATTTAATTCGAGCGTTTGGAATGCAGTTTTTTATTTGTTACTATGCAAAAAATCAGATCTTGTGCAAGTGAAATTTACTTATTCTCAATCACCTATAAAAGTCTTGGAGCGTAAAGCTTTCAATAGTTTGCTTGTAGCAAACATACATATTATATGATGTATGTTGTAACAATGAATAAAGGTTTCTATTTGAAATGCTAATAAGAGACATTGTTGTAATTTGAGATAAGTATATGCGTTTTGATGAATCTTTTCTGTATGCCATTGATTGTAAATGAAGTAAGTGTAAATATTTTAGGCGTGGTTTAGAAGGTGTATCCAATATATGTACTAAGGTGCTCCAATTGTTTTCTTTTTTGTATGATCAGATGGTCTGGCAAGAAATGCAAAAGAAATTTGTTACTTTCCCTGTCGATAAATAAACTGTTCGTTGCTGTCAATAAACTATGTTGATTATCTGGATTATTTTTGCAGCTTCCAATTTAATTAATATTAATTAATTTAATTATATTTATTTAATTATATGATTAAATTTTAACTTACTTATAACTACGTTTCTCAAGGCTTTCAACCTATCTTATGCACAATAAATACCTGCATGATTTTAATAGCAATTATTGAGCGTATAGGTGCTACCTAGAAGGGATATTTTTCTTTTCGATTTTTATGTATTACACGAGGAAATAAATAGCAGCATTATACATGAACCTTTTGTATAGTAAATAATTCGAAATGTGTTTTTATCATTAGTTCTTCGTAAACCTCCTTTTGTTTTATGTACCCAAAGTTTTATGAATCTTACAATTAATGGAACTTGATACATATAGGCATATAATTTGTAAGATACGAAAAAATAGAGAAATCTTTTTTTGAGTTTCAGTCATTGCTAAAATTTGGTTCCTTTGAAGAAAATACTAACATGAGTGATCCACACACTACATAGAAAAAAGTCTATACTCAATTCAACCTTTAGAGCTCATTACAGATGCCATTGATATACTATTTTTTAAAAAAATTGTTATGACAATAATAGCAAAACGAGAATGAAGATAATTATACCCTAACATATTTTAATGTATAACACCCTAGTATGCAATTTACAATAGAAAATCAATATAACTCAACTACAAATATCAGAATATCAGATAGAGATGAGAAAATTCACACACATTGGTATATAAAACCCGCACATTGTGAGAGATTTTTCCGTTTCCTTTTTCTCAAGCAATATAAAATAAGAACTATTAATAGTTAAGTAGATCGATGCATTCCTTTTTCAGGGGTTATAAATTTTATAATTTACAATAAAATATGGAAAAAATAAAATATATGTTAATACAAACAACTATTCCATAAATTTCATAAATAAATATATTAAAAGAAGGTTTGCACAACAAACAAACAAAAACAAATACAATCCACAAATTAATCATGAAAATAAAAAAAAAATATATGTAGCTATATCATAGCAAAAAACTTATGGGGGCATACGATAGCACATTATAACTAATAAACATATCGATAGCTTTGACTATCGATAGTTGACTATCGATAACTATCGATAGTTGACTATCGAAAACTATCAATAGTTGGCTATCGAAAACTATCGATAGTGGGCTATCGAAAACTATCGATAACTGCCGATAGTTGACTATGATAACTTCATAGCTGACGTGAAAACTTCGACGTTGATATAACATGAAACGAAATCTAGTGTAAGACACTATCATAGCATGCAATAAAAGAACACACAAAAGTTAATAACAGAACAAATACATCCAAATAACACGGAAGCTTACGATAAGCTTGCCACTTGCTTAACTTTACCTCGTCAGACAACTAACGTAAACGTTATGCTGGAGTTAATGCAAGGTTGCGACAAAGTTATTATATCAAGGTACGGTGACTTCGTGTATTTCCGGCAGTGATTCGGCGTCAATCGTTTATCGAGTATTGATTTTTTTTGTTTAACCCCATTCCGCATTCTGTCATCGACCGCCATTATTTGTTGTGTCCAGTTGTGTTGTACGCGTTTGAGCTGTTTCAGTGATAATAGTTTAAACATCATTCATGCAAAAGTAAGTATTACCTAATTTTATATCTTTTACTAGATATGCGTTGTTGCTTCAAGAATATCAATATTTATAATTCTACCGATGAATGAACTGTGTCTGCCCCAATTGCCCAACTATTGCATATAATTCTAACCTAATTTTCTACACCATAAGCGCATAAGCAATGCACTTAGTTAAAAAAGTTATAGTATATTTGCTAACTAGATAGCTTGTAGTATAAATTTGATTTTATATAATTCAGAAATTATGAATAATTAAATGTTTGAGGTTTTTTTCAGTTTTAATGAGAGTGTAATAGAATTTTTAATAAATTCAAAAATACACATATAAATTTAGTGTTATAATTAATAAGAATATTATTATATGTATTCGTATCTCTTATTTCAAGAAATCATTCTAATGTTATCAAAATTTTTTAGGAACCGATACAGTAATGAGCGTCACCAAATTAAATTAAAACAGGCGTAATGTGGAAGGTCTTAGAAGATTTTCTTTCATATGCAGAGTGTTTAGAAACTAAAATGAAAACGTTTAAGGTTTGGCCCAACAGACTGCCAAATACAACAGGCATTATATGGTAACTTAATAAGGATTAAGAGGAGAATCAATTTAATAACTTATGAAATCTTTTTCAGCGATATAAGCTTCTATGACATTAGTAAACCATCAATAGTTGAAAACTTTCTTGGAGAAAAAAAGTTGGGTGAGTAATTGATATTATTTAAATTATTACCTGTTTTTTAAGTCCGAAACCATGTTCTTATTGAATTAATTCCAACAAAAAATTACAGATTCGAATTTGATATCAACCCATGGAAGGAACGAAGAGTTTGACATCAAACATCCTAAAAAAGCCACTAGAGGACAATATTGCGGCAAATCATTCTCTAACAGGGAAAAGCTAAAAAAAACTTTCCAGAAGACTGAATGCTTAAAATTATTTTGGTGAGTATTTTATTTATAACACTAAGTATAGTAAAAATAAGATAGTAATGAGGGAAACAGTTACTTTCATAATATCCACGACGACTTGTCGACTCTTGAAAACTGGCCGTTTCCCTTGTCTCCCATCTCTGGTATTGTTTAATTTTTTTTAATAGTTGTTCGTTTTTTTATTACAGAGAATGCGGCAACACGATGGCAAGGAAAATAGATTATAGTGTTGTTTCTATAAAATATAAAAACGCAATCTAAATATGTATATATAATATGTAGAAGTTTTTTTTATTATTATTAATACTGAAATTCTAATTTTATTTGAATGAATTTTACTTGATGCAAAAGATGTGATTTTGAAACAAAAAATTTTTAGGAGAGTGGACGGCATCCGAAAATAATAAAAAGAACGCAAATTATATCTAATTTACTAAAATTCTCTCTGAAGTTTTGTTTTAGCAATAATTTTGTAAAAACATTTTTGGAAACACTTGGAAGTTAATAAAGTTTATTTTGTACGAATTTATTTGGTTTCCGCTTGCTGGTTATTTTTCCCTTAAAATATTTTAGTATTTTCAAAGTCACATGAAGAAGAGGTCTATACCAACTCCTTTCTTGACTATAGCCAAGCTTTAGAGAAAAGCTTATCAAACCTTGATAAAAGCTTACAACAATCAAAACAAAATAGGAATTGGGTTATTAATTTCTTCATTTTCTTGGTTTTTTAGGTCAAAATATGAAATGTACATTAATAAGACGTTTACTTTGATTTCAAAAGCTTTTTCAAGTATACAATATAAAATATAAATTGTAATGGTGTACACTTATAGTAAATTGTTTAATAAATGATAAATCATAATTCAAAATTCATAGTAACACATGTTTTGTTTAATAAAAAAAAAATGTATACATTTATAATTTATATTTTACATATATCTTGAAAAGCTCTTGAAATTAAAACGAAACGTCCTAATGTACATTCTTATATTTTATGACCTAGAAACCAAGAAAAAGAAAGAAAATATCCAATTCCTATTTTGTTTTGATTGTTCAAACTTTTATCAAGGTTTGTACGGCTTCTCTAAAGCTTGCTCAACATTGTCATTCCAATTTGTCATATCGTTTAACAGACAAGCTTATGGAACCTTGCATGGTAACCTTATCACATGCTTTTACAGACAAGCTAACCTGTAACCTTACTTGGGAAAAACCTTGTCCTGTGTCAACTAGCAAGCTTGTCATAACCTTGCAGTAAGCTTAACACCTGCCCATAAAAGCTTGCTGACAACCTTTTTCCTTGTGGAAAACGTTTAAAAGGCTTGTATACCCTTAAATTGTTATTGGGATGTAATTGTGAGGAAGCTATTTAGTCGTGTTGTAGATTTCAACTATGATAGTTTACGTAGTCACTATCGATAGTTATCGATAGCAACTATTCGATAGTGCCACCACCTAAAAAATGTATAGAAAACATTAACAACTTCCCAGAAAAATTATCAAATTAATGTTGCCCACAAACCAAATGGTTCAAGCAAAGCTTAAAGAATCATTAATATTTAATAAGCAAATTATTAAATATACATATACAAAAGCCATAGATGTTTACAAAAGTAGATAATCGTTGGCAATTATTTAGAGTTAAAATTTTAGTGAAAAAAATGTTTTTAAAATAGTAGAATTGTAAGTATCCAGTAATATTATTTATACTAGAAGTCGGGCTGTCTCCTCTACTTCTATCCCTCTCTTCTACCCTTGAAGAAGGCGGTTTTGTAAGTCGGCCTCTTCACTGTGATAAATATGATTTTTACAAATTTTAACCTTTTTTATTTTGTTTATTTTCTAGAAATTGAAAAATGTTTTTTTGCAATTCCTAAAATTAAAAAATGCTTTTATTTATTCCTCACATTCCGACAGCTTTTTTACAGTATTCGTTTTTTTAATATATTTTTTTCAATTTTCATATTTTTTTTTATTTTCCCACATTTTTTATCTTTTTTACATTTGTTTTTTTTTTAAATCTTGTACCCCTTTATTTTTTTTTATTTCTTTAACTTTAATAGTTTTTAACATCCTTTTTTGATTTTTATTTTTTTCGCACTTGTTATTTTTTTTAAATTTTCCACATTTTGTATCTTTTTTACATTTGTTTTTCCAAATTTTGTACCCCTTTTTATTTTTTTCATTTATTTAGCTTGAAGTGTTTTTAACATTTTTTAATTTTTTTCATTTTTTGTATTCTCTCATGAAAAAATTCAAGTTTATGATTTTTTTACAGTTGTATGTTTTTCCATTTTTTAATTTTTTTTGTCAAAATTTGTACCGCCTTTTTATATTAGTTTGTTTTGTGTTTCTAAATTTAAATTTTAAAATATAACACGCCCTAAATAGGTGTATAAATAAACAAATATAAAATAGTAGAAAGAGAAATTAATAATATTAATATGTTATTATGATAAGTTTTAAAATAGGTTTACAATATAGTTTTGAATATATTTTAATTAAATATTTATACAAATAATATTATAATATTTTTAGGATATTGTATAATTATTATATAAATGAAAAAAAAAAAAAAATATTTTGTTAAGAAAATGTTATTTTCTTATGTACAGTAAAACCCCGGTTATCCCTGTTTCTATTACCCGTTCCTTCGATTGCCCATGCCATGCTTTGATTCAATTTTCCGTGCGTTCGGTGATTCAACAACACTGTTTATTTCGATTTTCTGGGCATATCGGAACTAGCATTCGTGATTTTTTTATATCTAATAGTGTTGTAGTTAAAATAAATTTAGTTGATTTAGCGCTCTTGCTGTATTGACATGTTGTTGTTTCCACTTTAGAGAACATACATACAATAAAAAAAAAGTATCAGCGTAAAAAAGTGTTGTTATCTAATTCTACCTATTTAAACGTAGTGGTATTAGCAATAATGTCATAAATATGTGCATAACATGTATTCTTGTTAATAATGGCCGTTGATGGTCAAGGATAATCGAGGTTTTACTGTATATAATAAATGTATCTATGTTGGCACACACATAAATATAGTTTCAGTTTTGTTAACTAGTTTTACACAAACCTTACACTATTACAAATATGTAAAGAATCTTTCATAACAACGACAGTAGAAAGATTTGTAGTAGTCTGTTAGCTTTTAGACTGAAGTCTATTTTCTGATAACACCAGGTGCGTTTCTTAAAACTACCGGCTTTCTCATTGCCTATCATTTCTCTGATGTATTAGGGGTGTAAAAAAGCGACTTTTACGCCTAGAAATCCGGCGCAATTGGGTTCATTCACTTTCGTCTCGTATCAAGTGGTAATACTCCAGAGAGCGAATAGGAAGCATGGTAAAACACAAACACGAAATATCTATATAGAGGCGATCTAACGACTCCCCTTTTCAGTGGAACAGGTTTTGAACTCTGTGAACGATCGCATAGTGGATCACACCGACGCATAGCAATAGCGTTCAACAAACGGAAGAGTTGAGGCACTCGCGTAGTGAGTTGAATTCAGATTAGAAAGGCGAAGAAGAAGAAGAAGAAAAGATGAGAATAAGCGAATACGGTAAGTTTTTTTTTTTTTTTTTTAATATAATAAGTTTTAATTTGAGATTTTTGAGGTTTTTGCATAAAATATGTAAATTTATTTATAAGTAATAATGAAATAATTTTTGCTTTTGTTTTGTCCAGCGATCACAATTATTGCAATTATTTGTTAAACTATTAATACAAATCAACGACACATTCATTTGTTCCTTTTGCATAATAGTTTAAATAAGTACGCAAATAAGTTTTAAACCAGTGTTTAATCCTCAGAAAACTATCCGATATGTATTTTGATTAAAGTGGTTATCGATATCATAAAATTTTTCAGCTTTGTGTATGTCGTTATTCGTTAATTTTTAATTATTATACCTATCGTTACTCGTAAAAAACTAAATGTTTGAATTTATGGCATGATAAAAACGGCTTGGTTCGTTACTTGTATTTCGCTTTAATTTTATCATTGGCCACTCCTTATTTCTTTTTTTCTAGTTCATAACATTATAACTTTTTTTTGTAGTTCATTTTAAATTCATTTAAAATTATGCTAAAATATTCGTATCTTTGCAGCGATGTATGTAATTGTTTAATTTAAATCTGCGTCTGAAATTCTGTGGCGGCAATTAAAAAACACTCATATTTTGTTTCATGATGCCCACATTTTATAGCAACTTATTGTAAAACAAAAAAATAAATATTCTTTAGCGTAGATAGAGGAACGATTTCAATTAAGAAAATACTGCAGACATAAATTAATTATTTATGTCTGTTATAGTTTCTTTAAATATAGCGCTGGGCATATAATTTGTTTTTTAACATTCCTGTTATTAACTCGTTCAATGTTTTTTTTTTTAAATTTCAATCGACCTCTACACTATTGTTCTGGTTGAGTATTTTATTTATCACTTTTCCATTTAGAACAAGTTTCTACAAAACGTATCTAGCATAACAATTTGAATTACCACAACAGAACTGTTAAAGCAGATTCGAATATTACTTTGGGTTTCGGATCTCGACAATCGATAGGCATATAATAATAATAATGATAATAATAGTGACTTAATTTCTCTATATACTCTATAAAATATTAATAATATTAATAAGTAGAAGAAGTAACGAGTACAAGTAACTTTAAACTAATAAAATTTAACGCCAAATTCCTCCAAAAAAGGTAGGGTTAAAGATCAAATACCCATAATTCAATTTCTTAATTTATTACCAAATTTTCGCTGAATTTTCTCAGCTTCTTCAGGGCACTACAAAGAACAATAAGATGCACAAGCACACAAAAATATAAAAATTAGACTTACATAAAAATGAAATTGCATTAAATTTAGTACATGTAGAAAGACAAAATCAGATGAATGACAAACGTAAAAATTGGTAATGTGAAACAGGCATGATAATTAATGAAAAATTAGGTCTATATAAATATTACATAAGTTATCAATATCTTTTTTACCCTTACAATGAATACAATAAATGACATCTCTTTTATCAATTTTATTAATAATATTAAGATAATATATAAGTCACTATAAAAAATAGAGAAATATACATAAAAGTAAAAATAAAAATTTTGATTATGTTTCTACAATAACAACTGATGATTTAAAATCTTTCAAAGCACTGCAAACGCAAAAAAGATATTAAGAAAAGTATAGCAAGAAATCTTAAATTTTATTTAATGCAAAGCAGTGAAAACTTTCCTAAGTATTTTCGCTATATTTTTTATTATAATTATATCGCCTTACATGTTTCAAGTGTGTGAAGCGTCTATAATACCCTTGCTTGCATCCACACGGGTTGCTAGTAGGGTTGCCAACCGTCGTCGTTTTCCGAGGATTGTCCTCGTTTTTATGCTGTTTCCTCTTGTCCTGTTTTGACAAGAGAAATCCTCGCAAGGGCTCATTTACGTAGAATCAAGTAAAAGATCATGTACAAAATTAAATTAATGTTGTGACCTTAAAAAAAAAGTCCCATACTGAATGAATGATTAATCGATTAGGATTAGATTATGTTTACTACAAAATTTACTAATTGAACACATTTAAAAGGTGACAACCCTAGTTGCTAGTTAAATATTGAAACCATCGCATTAAAAAATATGTATATGGCTAATGGTTAACGCCAAGGCCAATATATTAACCATATCTCAATATTACTAATGATTATATAATATATCATATCTCGTAAAAAACCTGATGATGGCATATGCCGAAACATGTTGTTTTTTTAGATAAATATTATAAAATAGAACGGAAAGAGCTACTAGGTATCATTTTCATTTCTTATTAGGTTAATTTGTTTTGTTATTTTTCATTTACATTTTTTTTTACAAAATATAAGTAAATTAAACAATAGAAAAAAAGATGGAAAGGGTTATAAACTAAAAAGTAAAGAGGGAATAAAATTGAAGTCAAACAAAAGTAATGAACTAATACGAATATTTTAAAACAAACAAAATCACAGCAAGAAGCTATCTTTACCGCACCATAAATTTTAATATAACTTCCGATTGCCAAATTCATGTTATTTGGATCTGGATAATTCTCTTGAGATGTAAGGAACGGTTACCAAAAGGAGAAGTTGAAATACTTTAGGTATTACTGTTTTTATACAGACATACTGGTTCACTGACCTTGATTTATTTAGCTAAACTTCGACGAACTTTTAAATATTGACACTCGGTTACAATAATACTTTTAGAACATCATTTATGCAGTGTATTCATATGTAATATTCGTCGTATTTAGCAGGGATTTAAAGTTACGTGTATCAGACCAGGATTAAATAATTTTCGGGATCTATTTTTTTTTTTTTTCGTGATGATAAAATAAGCTTTCGGCGAATTTGTACTTTGTATATCATATAGTTAATACTTAGTAAAACTTACGTCACATTTTTGTTACACCCTGTATAGTTTTAAGTAGAGTTAAAACGTAGGCAACTTGTATTTAAAACGTTTATGCATTTATGCTATTGTTATAAAAATATTTGGCGTATAAGTGTTAGGCTTTAGAGTACCACCTGTGTATGCATTGGTCGCGCAGTTTGAAATACTTTTAAATATGGTACAACTATTTTATGTACATTCACCTCCTAGGTATCTTCTTCTTTAAATATATGTTGGGATTGGAGTATAAAATTATATCGGTATTGCGGTTTAATTAATAAAACTACTTTTTTATGACCTCAATATTTCGTTATTTGTTAATGACTTATTCATAGTATAGTAGTCTACTATATTGTAACAGGATATGAAACAATAATAATGAAAATGCATCAATAATAATAATTTAAAATTATTGTAATTTAGAAATGTTGAATTTTTGTCAATAAGGTAAAGTTACTAGATATTATTTAAAATATTACAATAAATATGGTTGAGTTGATTTGCATCTGTTTTAAAATTAATTGAATTTTGACTGTTGTTAATGTGCACCATTTCGAAAAATAACCTTTTTTTATTATTATTATATTTTATTATTTTATTATTTTCAACGTCAATAATTTTAGTGTTATCAGAATTAAAATTGTGGTCTAAATTTTGAAAATATAAAGACCAAGATTTATTATTTATTAGTGTTACACAGATCAAACATAAGATTTCTTAGAGATAATTTAAAAAAATTATTTAATTTTTTTTCCCCTAATAATGGCTACCCTAAAAATATTCTTTCTAAATCAATCTTTTCTCCAAATTCTTTGCATGAACATATAATAATTTTAATTAATTAAAAGATTGGACAGAACATATTTTTCCCGGCTTTTTTTAATACCGAACATCATAGTTCCACCAATCCAGAACTTACAACTTAAATTGAAATATATATTGATATAACTACCACTTTTAAATATTACAAACTGCCGTTCATAGAAGGTCCAATCAATAAAGCAATTAAACATTTTATAGACTTTAAAAACATAAAAATTGCAAAATACAATGTAACAAGCATCAGAACAATCTCAATTTTAGATCAAATCGATGTTATACATATATAACATTCCTTGTCGTGTTGGTTGAAGTTGTTACATTAGTCAATCTTCTCAAATGTTAAAAAATAGAATAACTCAACACAAAAGTGTCGAAATTTGGACCACAATTTTAATTATGATAATGCTAAAATTAAAATAATATAAAAAATAATTATAAATAACGGTAATTTTTAGAAATGATGCATATTAACAACAGTCAAAATTCAATTAATTTTAAAACAGATATAAATCAATTCAACGATAAATTGTAATATTTTACATAATATCTAGTAACTTTACCTTATTGACAAAAATGTTTTTTTTGATTATTCAACGTTTCTAAATTACAATAATTTTATATTACATTATTATATTGAAATTGTAGGTATTATTGATATAATTTCATTATCATTGTTTCGTATCCTGTATATATAATATTGTAGATTACCTCCTGAAGAAGTCTTTAATTATGACGAAATATTGAGGTAATAAAAAAGTAGTATTATTAAATAAACCGCAATACGCACATAATTTTATACCCTAACGAAGTCCGGTCGGTACTTCTTCCTAAATTATGGTGGGATTATATTGAAAAAATTTAAAATCCTCTAATCCCCGAGGGAGTGTTTCATCCCGTCAAAGTGAATTTTCGCAACACAAAAGAATTGCGTACCACATACTTATCTCCGCTCTGTACATTTCTAAAGTTTAATAATTGTTTGAATTAGCTGGTTGGAAGTTACCCTTGTTAGAATGTCATCTTAAACTAAAATATGTATCAACAAATTTACTGCTGTGTTTGGAATTGCAGTACTATTAAGTCATTTTCGATTAGAGCAGAATCCGGATGTGACAATAATCGATAAGAAGAAACATACATTTGTGTCATTTAGTCAATTTTCAATTTAGGTTATCGTATTGCAAATACTTTAGAGGTTGCAGGAGCAAGGCCTCTTTTCAGAAACATCCGGTAGTTAATTTTTATTCAATATTAAGATACAACTTTATGGAAATTTGTTATCATAAACGCCTAGCCTAAGTTCTTCTTTCTTAATTTAAAAGATATTTTCTTTTTAAATACCAAATGCGTCATAGCATAAAAAAATAATTTAAATTTATTTGTGGAAATATATTATAATTTATAATACTGACGCAGTTTTGCGTTCCACGACTTACCAACAGTTCTGATACTGTATAAATTTTACAAAACCAAAGAGTTAAATTTATCAACCGGTACAGTAATAATTGACGTAACGAACAGTTTTTTTAAGTTGTATTTCTTAGCGACCAAACAACTTCTTTAAATAAATTATTAATATTGCTTTTTTTGTCACTGAACAACATTCCTTTCCTAGTTTACGCATGTGTGAGAAACAAATCTTCTACAGACGAAAAAAAATGTGCAGTTTTTTATACCTACTCATAATATAGATGTGCAGGTGTGTTTATATTAAAAAATAGGCTTTTTTAAATATATACCGGTTTTTTGTTTTTATTTTCCTTAAATAGATCGGTAAATTCCTATGACCTTGATTGACTCACTAATTGGTGTTACTGGGTAGAAAGAAACATGTAATTTTCCTTCTCTTTCTCTCTCTAAATGGTTACTGGCAATCTGGCAAAGCGGTTATAAGTTGTTACGGGTAACTTAAAATATATTATGATTGATTGAAATAATTGCTTTTTGTAATTATTTAACTCATCAACGCCTAGATGCATAATTAATGTGCGCGCGTTTGTGAATTATTTCCTAAAATACTCTATTTAAATTATTAAATATTTATTTCTTCTTCAGTAGAATTGGCTTGTTTAAGGTTAATAACATACGGTGTGAATATTCTGTAGCCTACTATAAATAGCCTTACATTGTTCTTATGTTTTTTTCTTAGAAAGTAATAAAACTTAATGACAAATAAGACCATAAACTAATAATAACGTTTGATAATTACCACACCTTTAAATTTTGCGAGAACAGGTTCACCTTGATTTGAATCAATATTCTTTACTGTTTAGTAAAAAAAATATCAATATTTATTAGATTATATCTAGAGAAATTAAATGCTTGATTTAACAGTTTTTGAACTGTGCTATGGCAGGGTGATGTTACACTGCGACCTAAGAGATCTATTGTGTCCCCTCTTCTTGCTGTTTTATAGCTGACCTTCCAGTCCTATTCCTTTCAGAAAGTGTAGGATATCAGAAGGACCCATGTTACTCCCTCTTCGATTTCACATGCTCCCAGGTGCAATGTCCTTGAGTTGCACAGTGCTAAGCAATTTGAGAGGAGATGGATGGGTGTTTCATCCTGTTCCCCACAAAATCTACATTCAGATTCCTTTGCTAATCCAAGCTAACTGAGATGTCCTTTCAGTTTATAATGGCCTGAAAGTATTCCTGTTAATATGCGAAAGTTGTTCTTACTCAGGTTGATGCATTCTGTAAACCTCTTCTGATTGTAGGTTCCCAGAAGAATTTTACTTTCCCTCATTCCCTGGAGATTCTCCCAATAATTATATTTTCTCCATTTCTCTTTTCGGTTTCTTCAGTATTGTACTGCTACTTATCCCGCAAAGGGGTTCAGACCCTACAAAAGGTATTCCAGCCCCTTTTTTGCGAGATTATCCGTTATTTTCGTTTCCTTCCACTCCTGTGTGGCCCGGAACCCACAGGAGGGATACTTTATTCCTTTTGCCTAGCTCGTTTAATTTCCGTAGGCATACACAGACTATCTTGGAGCTGATTTCATACGAGGTCAACGCCTTGATGGCTATTTGATTATGAGACATGATGACAATCTCCTGCTTTCGATAATTTTCAATCATTGAACTGGACACATCTTTCAATCGCGTGTATTTCCGCCTGGAAGATTTTATAGGTATGATAGGTATTTTCCCAAGCTTTCCAAGTACTTGCTTCTAGGCCCAACTATTCCTATTCCAGTTCCCTCTGCCGTTTTAGAGCCATCAGTGTACCATTTGATGGTATTTCTATTTAATTTCAGTATGTTGTTATAATCCCACTCGCTCTTATTACTAAGATTTGTGGTGAATTCCATCACAAAGCTGACAGGAGATTGAGGCCTATGCCCAATCATTCCTTGCTTGACCATTCTGAGTGTGGTTCTTCTTGCCACGCTCTCTATCACAATATGGAGAGAGGTAAGATCTAATACTACCTCTATAGCTGCTGTTGGGCGAGCTCTCATAGCCCCAACTATGCATACACATGCTAATCTTTGCACTTTCGAGAGGTTAGTTCTCGTGGTGGCTAGATTAGTTCTTTTGCTCCAAGCTACTAATGTCTAAGTGATGATTGGTTTCACTATCGCTGTATACATCCATAGCAGTATTTTTGGGTGACATCCCCAATTTTTCCTTGCAAAGTTTCTGCACACCATCAGGACTTTTTTGGTCTAGTTGGTTACTTCAAATTAATTTTGTTCCACAGAAGTTTAAAACTGCTACATCGAACACTAACATGTTTCATTCATTTGTACAACCAAATCAAAAAAAAACAACAAACGACATAATTATATATAGCTTCTATATAACCGTTATCTAGCAGGTAATTGCACATGATAACGGTTTTAGATTATTTATCTGCCTGTTACTATTTTATCCGTAAGTTAATTTATTTATCCATTGCATGCATTGATAAACCCATCCTTAAAGGTGAAAATTGGTACCGATTACTTAATAGTAACGATATCTGAAGTTACGAGTATTTAGGTTATACATGGAGCATATTAAATATATTTTTCTTTTAAACGTCTTTCCAAGGTTACGAATTACGGCAGACGAAATTACATTTAAACAGATTAATAGTAGATACTAGTGAAATTAATTGTGTTCTTAAGCAATACTTAGAAATCATAAATCTAAGGTTAGCAGCTTCCTTTTACATCACCATTTGATTGGCAATTTAGAATGTTTCATTCTCCTACAAACTTTAGCGCGAGGAAAATGATTACAGTTCATAAAATAGTAATAAAACTTTTCAGACGTACATGTGATTTCTGTGAACAATTATATTATATTTGTTCATTAGTATTGTAATAAATAGGTATAGTAAAATAGAAGATTGCGTCATTATTATAAACTTTAACGATGAAATTGGTTGATGATTATGGTAATAACAAGTTTGCAAAAGGTGTTAATATAAACATGTATGCTTATTCCAAGTTTTTGTCTATGCACACAGGCATGCATAAGTAGTTATTACAATTTAATGCATTTCATAAGCTCTAATACGATTTTCTTGAAACTAATTAGCAACTATGTAACTTTAAATTTATTCTGTGTCAGATTTACATCTTGCAGTGAATCAGCAATTTTACTTTGAAGCATATGTATGTGTATAGTGCAATCTCTGTTAAATGGACACCAATGGGAATTGTTCACTATTTAGAGGTTCTGTTCGGTAAAGATGTGGTAATATTTTTTTTATTTAATAAAAAATGATAGAGTAGTGTACTTACATAAACAAGCAGATTTTTTAACTTTTTCAAACACTACCCATTTATCTGGATTCAATTTTGTTAAAATTTGCTAAGGAAATTTCTTTTCTGCTAATATCTAATGAGATAAATCCTTTATGCTCTCTTCCACTTCTGCGGTAATTAAGGATAATTATAGGCATTACCATTATGTAAGATATTCCCTGGAATATGAAAACGAAAAAAAAAAATGTTCACAGTGATATTATTATGCTAATGCGATTAAAACGATTTCTAGTTTTTTGCTAATTCTTTAACAGCATCATACTTAATATTAGACCTTGCTCTTGTATGTATAAAAAAAAGTGTAAAATATGCATCACGTCTCGAATATTAATTTTGCAAAATTAAACCTGTGTCGTATGTATATCAATTAAACAAAATGATTTTAATCGTGTTTGATGTTTAATTTAGAAGGTCAAGGTAAGGCAAAAATGCAAAATCATAGCACTATAATTTATAATGCTGTTTTTGTATCCGGTTATCCTGAAACCTTTATTTAATACAGACATGTTTGTAATATATATGTATTCTTATGTATTTTAGAGAAAGTCTTTTTATTACTAATTAAAGGAAAAAGAATAAAACTTCATAGACACATTTATTATCGTTAGTACTAGAGTTATCACATATAGAAGTTAATTAATACCTGAGAACGTAATATATTAAGTAATTAAAGTGATATTTTTTTAAAATTTTTATCTCAATTTTTGTTAAACTTGGACTTATTATTTATTTTATTTACTTATTGAATCATTCATTCGAGTTCATTAACTTTTGTGCTATTCATTCGAAAGTACTTTTCTCGAAAGTACAAACATAATGACAATGTGTTACAACAAATATAAATACGATAGCTGCATTAAAGATAAAAATAAGAATACATATGTTATATAATGTTATAAAGTACTCCAAACATTGTGAGTTGAAAAGTTATGAGCTGAAAAATATACAGGGTGGCGCATTAGTGTGTGGAAACTCGATATATCTGACATTATAAAAGTTATAAAAAAAGAATTATTAAGAAAAGGTATAGCTATTCTTAAGCTTCATATTTTAAAATTAGGTACATATATAGAAATTAAAACGCAAAAAAGCATAGCATTTTATTAAAAAAAATATAAGTTAGGTCTGCCACGACGTTATAAAACAGCCTGTACATGTGTACCTAATTTTAAAATATGAAGCTTAAGATACCTTTTCTTATTATTTTTTTGCTAACTTTTACAATGTCAGTTATATCGAGCTTGCGCACATTAATGCGTCACCCAGTATGTACATCTTTGCAATTATACAGGCTGTTCGGATGTCAGTTGACCAAACTTAAACTAGAGACACCTGACATATATTTGAATAAAATATCTTAATGAACTTTGGTCCGCAAATGACTTGTTGCGGGTATACAGGCTGGTTTTGATAAGGATACTATTGCTATCTCGGAAAGTATATAGGGGATACAGTATCGGTTAAATAAGAAAAGGGTGCGTACTTTAGAGACTAAAAAATTGAATTTGAAAAAAATAACGGTTTCCGAAAAAACTGATATTTTTGTGTTTTTGACATAAGGCATTTGGTTTTGTCATATTTACAAAATAAAAAAAATGTATTAAGATTTTTTATTATACAATAACATGGATATAAGTTTCTATAATTAGATTTGCAATACAACGTTTCGGCTGTAAGAGTCATGCTCAATCTTTTACTTTTTTAAATACCATTTTACGTTTCTGCTACATTTTTTCCACACTAAATAAGATGACTACATTATATTGTTTTACGCTACTTACATTTGAAAAGGATACCAAAGCTAGCCTGTATATGCAAAACTAGCCACTTTCGGACCAAGGTCTATTAAAATATCTTGTTCAGAATTATGTCAGATGCCTCTACCATAGGTTTGGTCACTTACTGCCGCACACCTATCCTTCAAACAAGCATTCGCATATGATCAAAGGAGCATATGCTAAAACCGACTCTTACTTCATTCTTTTCTATTAAATGAAGTAAGAGTCGGTTTTAGCATATGCTCCTTACAAGCCCTACAGCATTCGCATATGATCAAAGGAGCATATGCTAAAACCGACTCTTACTTCATTTAATAGAGGTAGAGGCATCTGACATAATTCTGAACAAGATATTTTAATAGACCTTAATAGAAAAGAATGAACTTTTAGGTAATTACTGTAATGTAATTACCTAAAAGTTCATTCTTTTCTATTAAATCAAGTAAGATTCGGTTAAAACAAACCTAAACAAATATACAAATATAAAAATTTAAACAATCAGTTAAGACAAAACATCGTTAATTCCAGAGAAAACATTTGCCATTCATCATTAACTTAATTCAAAAATAATACTACAACATTAATAATAATGACCTTAAATTACATTAATAACAAAAAATTATGCTTTGGATCTCAATCCTTCTAACATTCAAGATACGCCGAGAAAATCTATATTTGTTAGTAATGTTTTTGTAAATATTGCCAGTTATCAGCATAGATGTGGGAGGGGTAATTCTCGTGAGTTTATATCAATACACATTTGGATCATAAGCGATTAGTTTTTATTTTCTGACTGACAGTAATCTTTGTGGTGTTCTATTTAATTGTGTGTTTGATAAACATATTATTTATGTGACGTTTAAGTGTATATTGAGGAAGAAAATGTCTATAAACAAATCTTGGGGTATGATTTTTGAAAAAAAAATCAAAAAAATGTATGCGCAAATTATATCAATGTTACAATTATTTTGTTGATAAAGCGGAAGCATTGTTCTCTTGTCCATTATTTTAACATGACTATAATAAATATACTCTAACAACGAGATAATACTTGCAAATTATGTTAACGGTAACGATTTTAAAATATGTATGGTCTTTCACTGACGAAGAGAATTATTTAGGTTTCGTACGTAAGGCAAATTTATTTTTTTAATGCATTTATATGTATATACAATGGTTTCTTTCTTACGTTACGGATAGGACTCAATTTGTTAATATATCGGTTATTACATTAAATTCAAAGCTCGAATGTTTCTTCTTCATGTTTGCCTACCGCAATTGGCGTTCCGCTGGGGTCGGTCTTAGGTCCGATTCTGTTTTTATTATTTATTAACGATATAGTTTTATTTATACAGCATCTTCATTAACAACAACATTTATATGCGGATTTTAGTCAGGTATTGTAGCTAGAAGGGACGCTTCTGAAGCGCAGGCAGTGAATGTAGCTAAAACTAATTACTTGTTTTTTTTTCATTCAACACGAAGTGTGATTAGTATTCATGCTAGTGTAACACAGAATACTTCACGTTTAGAACGTTAAACTGTAGTTAAATTTTTGGACGTGACTTTCGACGAGAATTGAAATTAGAAATTTGAAATATATTTAGGATCTAAGACACACACACTACAATTTTATCACTTTTTAACACACAACACTGAATTAAATCCAACATGCATGTAAGTTGTCATCGTAAGGTATCGAGTTCGGCACCATTCAGTGAGCCCCCTACATTATAACAAATCGTATTAAGATCTTTTTTTGATTTGATGCAGTGTTTTAGAGATATTCCGTTGTCTCAAGATAAAAAACTCACCCAGTATGCAAGAGATGGCAACTTGGCAACTTTATTAGAAATGTTACACCCAGAAGGAGTAATTTGTTTAACTTAATTATTTGGGATCAGAATGACTATATATATTTAAAGCAAGCCATGGAAGGAATGTGAACTTTTTATCTTTGATAATTTTTTGCGAAAAATAAGTGAAAGAAAGTTTTTTGTGAAGAGACCTGTTTATAAGAGCAGAAACGTTTAGTTATTGTGCGTGCGTCTACGACTGTCAAACGTAACAAAATACCTACAGTTCAAAGACGTCAAAATTATAACCGTGTTAGTGACTTTGACAAGGGTAGAAGTGTTGCCTGTCGAGATGTTGATTTGTTCTGCCCGCGAAATTTTCTGCTGTGTTATTGGGTCTGCAATGAAGTGGGTCGTGTGGTGACAGAAGAAGGTACGGTAAGGAGTACGGAGAAGACCAACTGGTCAATCAAGGAGTACCACAAAGCGCCAAGATAGGCACTTCAGACAATTTACACATTTTGCTATTATGCGTCAAATCGCTGACCAACGGTTTGGAGAAGAAGATAGACCTATTACCATGCGTGCACTATATTACCGCATTCGAGCCTTTGGACTTTTTTTCATAGCGGCCAGGATTAGTGCTTGCTTTAACTGCGGACCACTGTCGTCAACGTTTGAACTGGTGCAGAGAATGGCAGCATTGAGAGGTAGAATGGCATAATGTCATCTCCAGCGATGAATCGCGATTTTGTCTAGGTATGCACCATGAGGGGTACGACGCCGGACGTGGAGAGCGACTTGATATTGGGTTTGCTGTACACAGGACTTTTAGGCTTATGGCTGGGGGCTATTGTCTATGGTAGTCCATCACTACTTCTCTTTCTTTGAGGCAGTATAACAGCTGCGCGTTAGGTTGATGATGTTCTACAAACCACTTTACTACCTTACCTAGATGGCCGCCCACACGTACGCCGCAGACAACGCACGTCCCCACATTGGTCGACGACCAATGGACTTTCTCCAAGAAGCAGGCGTTAATGTTTTGCTATGGTCATTCCATTCACTGGTTTTAAACCCCATTGAATATGTGTGGGATATCATGGGGAGGAGACTGTCCACTTTGCACCATCTTCCACAGACTCTGATACAGTTAATCCACGAAGTTCAAGTTGCTAGGAACGAGGCGCCACAAGCACACCTGTATAATTTCGTTTACTTTCTATGTTAGTGAGTGGTTTAATGCGAATAATATCACCTCTTAACGTCAGTAAAACCAAATTATTGACGTACAAGCAACATATAAATATAAATGTTTGCCTTAATAATAATTTACTGTTACCTTGCAATCATGTAAAGTTTTTGGGTATTGTTCTTGATGCGGATTTAAAATGGACTGAACAAGTTCATGTCCTTTGGAACAAGCTGTCTGCTGTTTGTTATGCTTTGCGAGTGATAAGACGTAATCTTGGAGGGAAAGTGTCTCGTATGGTGAATTTTTCTTCGTTTGAGTCTCGTATGCGGTACTGTCTTTCCTATTGGGGATTTATAATAATAATAATAATAATTTTTATTGCTGTAGATCATAAATGATATAAGCATTGCAAGCATAACAATTGAATGCCATTTCACACAAAAACATCAAACTGGCAAAACAAAGAACAAAAAATACATAAAAATAACTAATACATAGCTGCGAACGCGCAGTACAAGCCAGAGGTTCATCCCTCTAATATCACAGTGACACCCCAAAGAATTCCTCATATGAATAGAAACATTTGTCAAGCAATAACTTTTTTAGAGCAATCTTATATTGATTAACAGTTGGTTTATTTTTTATGCACTCTGGTAATTTATTATAAACTTTGATTGCCCTATACTCTGGTGCTCTCTCGAATAGTGCTGGTTTGACACGTGGTATAGTAAGATCATTCGCTCCCCTGGTAACCATTGTTTTGTAGTATGTACAATTCTTGCTCAGATGTGTATAATTTTGATATGCCCAAATGCCTAGTTGGTATAAATAAACTGCTGGTAATGGTAGAATACCTAACTCTTTAAATAATGGACGACATGGTGTACCAGCTGGCCTATGCAACAAGCATCTTATAATTTTCTTTTGTGCTTTAAATACTCGTGTAAAATTTTTTGAAGATCCCCAAGCAAGAATGCAATACTTTATCTTAGAGTATACGTAACGAAAATAATACGATTTTAAGACACCGACATCAACCGTATGACGCAAGCTTAGAACAACGTAAAACTTTTACGTAAAACGTTTACTTCGTTGTCAAATCTTAATGTACTTTTTCTATTTTGCGTTCATAAAAACGCAATTGCAACACGCTTTTGCGTATCGAAAAGTGCTTCATTGTGATACGCCTTTTTTCATTTCTATAGGTTGGCTGTATTGAATACATTATGACAGAAAGCAAAATTGACGTTTAATGCATGTAAATTGTAAATACTTTAATCAAAAATTCTATACAAATTTAGTTTACATTGTTATTGTTATGAATCGTGGAATTACTGTATACATTTACACTGACGGAACAAGTATCTTGAGCATGTATGTTATGCCAGGCAAATTCTTCGTAACAAAGTTTGCTGAGTTATGTTATTGGCTTTAATGGTAGACTCTTGTGATTGAGAATCATTCGATGATATAACTCTAGAATGACCAGATGTACTTGGCCCTGATAAGTTGTGCGCTACAGCCACTTTACTTTTCATAGATGTTTCGATGTAACCCTCAGCTACCGCAGATGACTTCCATCCACCATGACGTTTTATAGTCAGCAAATCACTGCCTGCATCTGCTAAGTGTGTAGCACTAGAACGTCTGAAGCAATGTCCAGTATAAAGCTCTGAATTGGGCAATTTTAGAAAATCAGCTATTAATTTAGGCATTTTGCCAATCGTATTAATTCCAATCGGGCACGATATACAATAACTATTGCGATATGTAAGGAAGAATCTTGAATGATTAATATTTTTTGGTCGCAGGGCGACATATTTTTTAATTAAAGTAATTCATCTTTCATCCGTAATTGCAAAAACTCTTACGATATTATTTTTTGTTTTAGGTACTGTCACCAAAATAATAAGTTTGTTCGCGTCGCATGAACTATTTGCACTTTTATGCACTTTTTAGAACTTTTGTGTGCAAACGTGTATAATAGTGCAAATAGTTCATGCGACGCGAACAAACTTTATATCACTCTTAAATTCTAAATCATGTATGGACATATTTGTTAATTCATCTCGTCTACAGGCACCTGTGTAACCCATTATTAAAACGATCTAAAATTAAATCCATTACATAAAAAATTACATTTTGCAAATAATATCGTACCTTTATTGCTAAATACAATGCGTCAGAACCTTCTTCTATAAATTTATTAATATCTTCAATGCATAAAATTTTAGATTTCTTAGCCTCGTATCCCTCAGAGAATCGTTTTAAATAGGCTTGTAATTTAATATATTTTGATATGTCTGTATTTTTATAAATGGAAAAGCAAGAACGAAGCATGGAATACATAGACCATAAGGTAGAAGATTTCTTATTTTTACCTTGTAATTCAAAATATGCCAATAAAATGTTTTCAGATATTGTGTTGACATTATTCTGTACAGCCATAGTTCAAATTGATGGTAGCATTTTTCATATACTGCTTTTGATTTTTTCGGTAATAAATTATGACGGCGTTATCCGCATTTCACGCAGTTGTGGTGGCGTACAAGATAAATTTGTCTCAGTATCACTCATTTTTTACAGTTTACAGAGACTATATTATGAAATATATTGTTTAAGCAATTTAAATAGCCGAATTTGAATTTTGAATTCGTCAAATGTCAATCGTATGTCAATGTGACCAACTTCATATAAAAATAAAACTTATTAAGTATTTATTATCAATTTATAATGCAAAATAGAAAAAATAGTATAAAGGACTCGTTTCATAAGGTTTTTTGTCAAAATCATGCCTTATGAAACTCGTACTTTAATATACTATTTTAAGGTGCAAAAGCGGGCAGTGCAGGTGATTTGTGGGGAGGGCAACAGAGCTCATTGTCGGCCCTCGTTCATATCGCGTGGAATTTTAACCCTTCCTTCCTTATTTCTATATGAGACCCTTAGCACTACCTACAAACAGCGACAGAAACAGAAATATCGGTTTGACATACATTCTTATAGCACACGTAATAATCACTACATTAACCTTCCTAAAACAGGCTCCTCCCTTTGTAGAGGTTCCCTATAGGTATTATATGAGTTTTTCATTATATAATAAATTACCTATTTCTTTAACTAATTCGCCAACTCAAAAAATGTTCCAGTGCCAACTAAGGGCCGTACTGTTAGAACAAGCATTTTATTCCATTGACGAATTTTTAACATATGACTGACTTTGATACATAATTCTTATCTACCTTATACTCCCCCTTGTGAACATTTGTTTTATATTTTAAATGTAACACAGCTAATACTAGTCTATCAAATTACATTATTATCAATTTAATTATTTTATTTACACATATATTATTATTATATGTTTATTTATGTCTGCTATATGTATTGCCAAACAACACCTAGTGTTTTTATACGTAAATAAAGTATTATTATTATTATTATTATTATTATTATTATTATTATATCTCTTCGTTAAATAGTAGAAGACCCATACCCTCCGCAGTTAACATAAAAACTCTCTATCTTTTACGGTATAGCCGTTATACGAATTTACATCATCATATTTTTTTTAGTTTTTTTTTCACATAAATCAAAATAACTTGAAAACGGTAACCGATAGGTATGTAGATGTCTTATAGAATTGCCTTTAAAATCCCTAGTAGAACCTAAAAATGCATTAAAAAATATAGGTTTCTATTTAAAATATCAAAGTTAGCCATGACTTTCCATGTAACCGGCAGTGCGACATAGATGAGATTATTTTTTCTAAAGAGATTATAGCCAACTATGCTTAACCCCAAAGTTTTAAAATCGAGATATCATTGCAAAGTCAAAAACTTTCAATGGACGAGTTCCGTGAATCACTCTGCATACATGATCGTGATGTGCAATTCACCTTACATAAGATTGCAATACCCATGTTACTTGTACGATACGAAATATTCGCTATGCACCTTATTTATTGTAAGTAAAGTTTCGAATATATATTCCGCACGCTGACGGAAGTAACAAGAAAGCCGTAATAAGAATTTACGTAAGCCAGAAATCGATTGGGTTGCAATACATGTTCTTCCTTAATCGTAAACACAATTCGATACTTATGTATGTATATTGCTTCGTATGTACCTACATAATTATTTATCTTTATTGTCGATATGCAAATAAGCTTATCGTCTTCTAAAAAATCAGTATATTGCTGCGACCTTATTTTGCAAGGAAAACTCCAATAAACTTAGAACTTTTCCAAACGAACATTTTTCTCTATCTTAATAGCTTTCTCACATTCCACATGTTTGATGCAGGCAGGAGATCAATTATTCAAGTACACCCGATATGGTAGGTGTCTTTTAACTCTCACAAACCTTTTTTTGTCCCAATTAAATCTATTTGTAAATCACGGCTCTTATTTTACCCGGAACTACTGACGATGCATTATTATAATTTCCGAGACAATAACAGGTTTTTAAACTGCGTATATGTGATTTCGTGTACATTTTATCGTATAATGATTATGCGTAAGTACGTGCAACTTACAACCAATTTAGAATTGTTTTAACACCAGTAGCAGGAAAGTAATACCCATTTTCGTGCTAGTTATTATATACCAGTTGATTTATGACATTGCTATTTAATTTACCTATCAGACTGTAACGCTAATGATTTGTTATTTTCTTTAATTGGGTGTAATTTTATTCTTATCCAGCTATAAATAAATTCTGAAAACGTCTGCACTTTTGTGCGAGTATAAATTTATGTTGCGAAATGCGAAATAGAATGGAATATTTATACTGGGAAGCGGTTCCAATTAATGATTTAATTAAGATGAATATCGGTAAAAATATTTGTATTAGGTTTAGTTCCTGTTATTGGAAACTATGTTCGAGTTACAGGTGCAGACTGCATTACCTATTTTTGATTTTTATTTTAATCTGGAACAGATAATACTTTCTAATAATAACAGTTAGGTAGGTAGGGTAAAGTACGGTGTTGGATTTTAATACTAGATATTATTGTAAACTGGACGTACGTGATGATGACAGCTTTCTTATTGAAACGTGCGTCCAGTTCAATGCAGTTTGTGATAAGGGGTTTAGGAGAAGTTTGCAGTATTACCAGTGCCACAGTTTGGAATATTTTTGTTACTAGGTATTATTGCCCTCTTTGCACTGAATAAAGTATGTATGTAAACAGAATAGTAAGGACTAGAATAATCCTTAAGATTGTTATATTTTGTTCAGGATTTTCTACTGAAGTTTTTCGATTTAATGGAGCTCTTCAGCTTTAAAAATTTGGAGTTTCCAACGATTAGGTGATTTCTCTTTTTCTAAAATATTTTTAAGACACAGAACGCCTTATATATCATTACATTCTTGAATTTAGCATAAAATTCTATGATGTAACTAGAATTTCCTATACCTGTCCTCAAATATTTCGAGGATATTACAATTTTTGTGAAAATTTTAATATTTACACTGTTATATATAATTTTCACTTGCCTAAGTCCCATTTTAAAATTACTAACGTTTCCTTGGTATTAAACAGGCTGTCCAAAAATAGTGATATACAGGGTGTAACAGAAATACAATATAACAAAATAATATAATAATAATAATAATATCATTTATTGGCATTATACAAATTCTATACAAGTACATATCAAAATCATATATGCCAAAAAGGCTAAATCACGTAAGATGTTCTTCCTTTAACCTCCTTATAACGTTCAGATTTCACATTTTAATGTTGGCCAAATGTTTAATTTATGCAAATTATAGTCATCCAATTTATAATTAATTTCATTTTTCGAAGACCCAAGCAATTTTAAACCAAAAGTAGACCAAAGGTAGGATTCCTGTCACTTTGACAAGTATATCTATCCTGATGTATGTAATAGCTGTAATCATAGGCGATTGAAAAGCCTTAATGAACGAAGGGTCTACCTGCAACCATTAACGAGAAAACAGAAGAGACGAGAATTAAAAAGGTGCACAGTAAAAAGACATATTTTAGAGTTCCTTTTATTTATATTTATCACACAAGTAAAGTCACCGAACTGGTCACCTCCGATTTCGATAAAATTTTGGAGCATGTAGAAAATAATCGACCTGCATTTTTTTAGCTGCTGATATTCACTTGTTGGGGAGATACAGACCTCTAAAGTTACACCCCTAAATCACATTTTCAACGATATCTTTGGAACCCAAGAAGAGATATCGATCTGAACTAAAAAGGAAAATGTTCTTCTTGACAACTTAGACATTTTGATGTAATAAGGAGTGGTAATAAGTGGTGCATGATGGGGGGTGCAAGGAGATAACATTAGAACAAATTTTAATCCCACCCCCATCACGTAAATTAGAAATTAATATTTTTCTGTTCTAATCCATAATAATAATAACTCAGCACTAAAGGACTTGAAGGCTTAGAGTGCCGGAATACACCGAGCCACTGAGAAGTGCTGTCCGAATGGTCACTCACCAACAACTGGGTACTGCATATTGCTGCTTGAGTTTCAAGATTGGCAATGATGCACGCTTCCTTCTCAGCCGTACTGCCGGCATTCTAATCCATAAAGTACATTAAAAAATAAAATTTACGTGTTTCCTTTTCCCAAAATATACAGCCATCCTAAAATTGTGTCTTACACAACTCTTTTTTTCTTTTCTATCTCAAGAACGAAATTTTTGATATTTGCGTTAGGTATAGGTAAGCTTTGGTCAAAAAAGGGTCTAAAGATATGAGTTTACTATTCCGATTTGGGTTGATGGTTTTTCGATATTTTCTCGAAAACGGCTCTAACTAAAACCCTCCTCAGATAACTTTCAGAAAAAAATTGCATATACGAGCAGAAGCTTAGAAAAATGTTAATTTCAAAGATAATAGTTAGGAGTAAACTCATTTATCTATAATATGCGATAGTGTTGTGTTTATTGAAAACAACCTCTTGATTCAGCAAAAGAAAAATATTTCTCTTTAGAGTAAGAAAGTATGAAAAAAGCATAATATTTTGAACACCCTGTATGATTGTTTAGATCATCTCTGTGTACAGTATTCGATGACAGATATAGTGATTAAAGGCAATTCCTGAAATTCAATAAAATAAGCACAGCATATGTCGATCCATGCTTATTGTAAATAGCAGCACCAGTCGAAAGGGCTGCATAAATTTTGCGTGTCCGCAATTGAAACTTTTTTCGATCTCTCACCATTTAAAAGTTATTTTGGCTAAACGAAATTTGGGACGAGTTTCAAAGTGAAAATTGCACCCCGTAAAATTGAAGATCCGCAGCAACAGAGAGTGTTTTTAATTAACATTGCATTAGGTCTACAAACTGATAAAGTTTCATTAGAATCTGCGATTTACAGTTCGCGACCTTCTCTTGTAAATAATTTTTGAGCCCTACATTTTTGTTTTCTTGTTTCTTAATGATAAAATCAGCTTTCAGCGAATTTATGCTTTCTATGTCGTATAGTCAATGCCTAACGAAACCTGCATCGCATTTCTGTTACATCCTATATTGAAGAATTTTAAAAGTTGTTTGAAATAGAACACCCTGTATATTTTTATACTTTTGGGTGTAGCAGTAAATTCCACACCGATTTGCTGTAATATTGCCTATACCTACTCATCTTCAATAATTTTCTTTTAAATCACTCATTTTATTTATTAACCCTTTCAAATGGCCGAATAATTTTTACTTGGTAGGCTATGACTTTGACATTCTTAGAAAGGCAAAATAACTTTGAAAGTTTTATGAAAGGATTAGTATGCCAATTACACCTACACATAATGTTCTACACCCGCAATACGAAAAGGCGAAAGATTAAGTAATGAGGCCTTGAGGAAGACGTTAGACTCGATAATATACGTGTGAAATATAGAAGACTAAAATGAAAAATCAAAAGAAATCACGAACTTTGAGGTTATAATAAACTGTTTTAGCCATAAACATGTTTGGATTGCTACAGAGTCGATTTATTAAACTCTGTGTAGTGTAGTTTTTGAGTTAAATTTAAGTGTGGTAAAATGGCAATGAAAGTACTATAGAAGTATATTTGTAAATGCTTTTTTTACAAAAATATTTTATTTAAGAAAATTCAACTGGCGATCAATAAATTAGTCAATTAACTAAAAACCTTTTGACAAGTTAAAAGCACAACTCCTTCTTCTTCGTCCCAAAATCCTTATGCCCATTATAGGCGTCGGATGAGCTTGGTGACGACTTATGGTAAGATTCTATATAAATCTGTAGCGTCTATAAGGCTACGTGTAAGTTTTTAAGCATTCATAATAAATGCTTAGTCTTGTAGAAAATGTTACAGACGCTACAGATATGCATTGAATTCCGCCATTAGATTGATTAGGGCGATATGTTGTCAGCTTTCCTTATTCTGCGATATACAGTGAGGTCGTAAATGGTCCCCCTCTCCCCCTCCCTCGCCCCTGATAACTTTTGAATGGTATGAGATAGAGCAATGAAACAAAAACCAAGTGAAATTAGAGATAATTTGTGATTTTTTGCCTATAGAGATACGCACATGGCTTCTGATGTAAAATAGAGGGCGTAGCTATCTTTAAAATTTTAAATAGGAAGTAATTTCATTTAGAAGCTCATTTGGCAGATATTTCTATTACTTTTATGGCAATGCAAACAGTTTTACGATTTTCGAAATTTTTACCAACTTATCCAAGATTAATAATTGGAGTACTTACGTTACTTTTTCGATAGCCCTCGTATTCGCTTTTTGGATATAGTGTACAGAAACCTGTAATTACAGTAATCTGTAACATAGAAACCCACACACATGACACATACACTGACAGATAAGACACTTTTGCTAAATTTTGCAAAAAACGTCATATTGTAAAATATGTCATATTTTGCAGCAATCGCTTCCTAAGTCACATAAAACCACAATATTTATACGAGGGCTATAGAAAAAGTAACGTAAGTACTCCAATTATTAATCTTGGATAAGTTGGTAAAAATTTCGAAAATCGTAAAACTGTTTGCATTGCCATAAAAGTAATAGAAATAGCTTCCAAATGAGCTTCTAAATGAAATTACTTCCTATTTAAAATTTTAAAGATAGCTACTCTCTCTATTTTACATTAGAAGCCATGTGTGTATCTCTATAGGCAAAAAATCACAAATTATCTCTAATTTCACTTGGTTTTTGTTTCATTGCTTTATCTCATACCATTCAAAAGTTATCGGAGGGGGGGGGGACCATTTACGACCTCACTGTATGTCAGCATTTATCTTCCCATCTTTTGTTATTATATTGCCTAGATATTCATAAGTTGTAACTCTTTCAAGTTGTTGTCCTCTAATGTGGATAGCTGCATTCTTGCTCTTGTTGTTACTATTGTTGATTATCATTGTTTGGTATTTTTCATTATTTCTCTCAAGATTTCCTCTGTCCTCCACTAATTTTTCCAACTTTTTACTACTATCCGCTATTAATACTATATCATCCGCATATAGTAAGTTGCTCATTTTGACAGGTTCCATTTTATTATATCCTGTTATTGTTTGCTGTTGTTCTTGTTCTTATGTTTTTTATAAGTCTCTTCATTACCATTATAAACAGTAGCGAACTTAGACTGCCTCCTTGTTTTATTCTCCTGGTCATTTGGAATTTCCTTGATGTTTGTTCATTCATTCGTACAACTCCAATCACTCTATTCACGTGAAGTTGGCCCAAACTCTTCCATATTATATTTCTGCACAATTCCAAGTGCCTTATTTCATCAACTTAGAAAATAAACCTTGTTAATTCAACTATATCAGTTATCTCTATGGTTCTCTCCTTCTTCCTCGTCGTCAAACTCGATTTCTTAGAATTATAGAAGTCAGACACTTGAAGTGCTGGTTCGCCATACATTAAAAATCACAAATGAGATTTGTTATTGAAAAAACCTTATTCAAGGATTGAGTTAATATACCTTTTAGTCTTCTTCGTAATCTAAGATCGTTTGATTGCTTAAATAACAACGCAAAATAATTACAGCCATTGCTTCTGGTAATCACTTATGTACATATTTATCATTTCATGAGTCATATATTGGTCATGCATTGGTTTCATTATTACTATTTTTATGTTATTAACGATTTTAACATTTCCTTTATATAATTTCAATTAGGACTGCAACCTTAATACTATTTTTTTTTCTTAACATCAAACTTATTATTTTTACTTATTTATATTACTACCACAGGAAGGTTAGCTATTTTTTGCATTTAGAAAAAAATTTATATATACCTAAATAACCCATTCTCAGTAATTGTAAAGATTCTTCAAGACCTGTAATCTGAGCAAAGATTTTTCGTAATTGCAAATTTACTTATGAGGTAATTATAGTTCTTATAATTGCAATATGTTCATAAAACCGAACCTAATAAGAACAAATGGATTATTGTTAATCACATAAACATTTGATCGGTATCTAGCACTTTTAATATATTGACAGCTAGTCGAGCAGCAATAGTGTCGAGGTGAACGCTGTTAATCCATCTGCAACGGACGTTTACTTTTATAAAAGCGATTCAAAAGCTGAGAAATGAATTCAAGTATTCAAGGACTTCTGCACCGCTTATTATAAGAGCAACTACCTAACCATGTTATACGTATAGTTAGTAGAGTTGCAGTTTCACGATGCGTTTTAGGTGTTGCAAGTAATTCAGCTTCTCTTGTTCTTCAGGGTTTAAAAATTCGCCCAGTTGTATTATTGTATTGATAGTGCTTTAACTTCTGGTTGCCTAAATAAGCGCGAAGATGTCACACATAGCTAGCGAGAGTAAGTAGAATTATTTACTGCATTTATGTTGATATTTTAAGATGAATCTATGGCGTAGGATTGTTGCGTAAGAAGTATTGAAATATGTTTACTTTATCTACCTTAAACGAAAGGTAGGTACCTTTCTTCTCAAAAGAACTTTCTATCCCACACAATAGTGTTTGACGTAACTACTTGTGTTTTATTTTCGGAGCGTGAGTTTCTGATTTTGAAATAAATATTTTAGGTAAAAATGAATGGGCTAGACGCGAAATCTTATTTGTAGATGGTACATTTGCAATTTTGCTGGTAGAAATGTATCTTAAAAGCGTTTTACATTTAGTAAAACTAGATCCTACATTGTATCCATCATAGATGTCAACATGGCTTCGAGTTTGTGGTAGGTTTGGCACAGTTCAAATTCTTGTTCTTATAAATTCACTTATGCGAAACATGTTCTGGAAAGATTTCACTTGCACCTAACGTAGGCAAAGACTTAAAAATCGATTGGCAAATTTAAACATTTCCAGAAGCCGAAAAAATATGACAGAATCAAATTCAAATATAGTACCAACTTCTTTGGTTTTTATAATTAGGACGTTCTATAATTTACTTAAAAAACTTACTAAATGTCAACCTTATTTTTGGTGTTGACTTTAATAGGTGGGAGCAGAAACTGCGTGAAGTATTTTTGCAATGCAAATGTTGGTCATAGATAATATTTGTAGGAGTTAAAATAATTCAATATACCGTTGACTCAAAAAAAGATGACATACGGAAAATAAGCCATAAGCAAACCTAAAGATACATCTCCTTTAATCTTTCAGCGAAGCGATTACGCATGCGTAGATGCTAGGAATTATTTTTTTATTGAATTTTTCCCGCGGGAAGTATGAAGGCAAATTTTGGGAATAAATTTCTAACCGAAAAGGTTGCGGCACCTTTGTCGCATAACATCAAGGGGATTCGCTTTCAGGGCGATTGTTGGGAAATATACGTTTTAAAAAATGATTTAGAAATGTGTTCCTGTATATTATTAGAAGAAATAAGTTTATTAAAGCTACTTCTATTACAAAAGACCATTTTAAATTTAATTTTATAAGATTTTCTTAATATGGTTATATAAAATAATCTATCAGATTTAAATGCCAACTGACAACTTATATTTAAAAAAAAATCTTATACACTTTGAAAAAATTTGTTATCCTTGTTAAAGAAGAATGTTATTTCTTGTTAATGTTTTAATTATATTGCTTTCATGACGGCACAAATCGAATTACATTTATTGGAGTTTCAGCATAAAATGTATATTAGAGTTTTTGACTTTAAGACTTTAAGAATTATTATGCTTCGGCTAAATAGTAATATTAGAAGTATAGACAAGAAGAAAAGCTTTTATACATGAAACTGTTTTTGAAAAACTATTATTATATAAAATATGTACTTACTTATAACTTTATTCTTCTAAACATTTTTTTTTCTATAGAAGGCACATATCAATTTACTACGTTTATTGGCATTTTTGCTTAAAAAGTCGATTAGATGTTTTGATGTTAAAATTTTTAGAATAAGGTGCTTCAACTTAATATTCATATCAAAAATATGAAGGCAAAAAGACCTTTATATTTTTTATTATTATTATTATACTATTATACGTAAATTTGCTTTGGTAAAGCTATTATTACAAAAAGTATTATAATTATTTTGTTCTCTTGGGGATTCTTCCATAGAAAATTTGCTTCTTCAATTGAATAAGAAATAAGCAAGTAACACCGTTTGTTTTTCAATATCCTTACTTTTACGTATGATAAATAACTAAACGAGTAAACTGACATCGATATTTGTAAAAATAAAAAAAGAATATAAAGATTGTGAATATTCATTTATTGATGTAACAATAAGTTTAAATTATTGTTTACATAAATACCAATATAACGCACGGGTAAACTATATAGACCTAAATTTATTGATTACCAAAAAATACATATAAAAGTTCAACGTGAGTAAGAATAAGTATTAAAAATCAGAATTATTATATAAAATTCTTTGGCGGAAACTACAAAAGGTTTTAGTTCTGGGAATATAAATCGCCGAAAAAGTTGTGGCATCTTTGTGAGGCATCCGTAAAGGGTATTACGTATTATCTTTCGATACGATAGTCCATTCCCTACCAGATTACGGTGGCATTGCGTTTAAAGTAAATATGTTAGAATTACGTCTAAAAATTCGTTTTACCAAAATGGGTCATAACTTTAGTTAATTTTAGTTAATTGTACCTATAATATATTGTAATTAATTAATGGTATTATAGAAAATCTTTGTAAACTAAATGTTCTTTTTGCATCTTTGTTTAATAATTACAATTTGAAAATAATAAAACAACAAAAAAGAGAGAGAGAAATGCCACCACTGGGATTACATACAAGGACGGCGCCTTAACTTTTATATTATACACTAAGCTATTTCAAGTTTTAAAAAATAAACGTATCGCCATCTATAACTAATCATTCGCAAAAGCACTTCAAAGAGTACCTACCTAACAAAGTCTGTACCACATTTGAGATTAACATTTGGTTCTCCTTACGTTAAGACTTTTCTAATTAACTAGACATGGATATCACAGAAATATAGTTGTCTATATCTCTTAAAAAATTGTTAACATGCAAGAATTCATTAATATTTTGCCAGGTAATTATATATCAAACATGACTGGCATTGTTGCCCGTTATATATATTTTTCCTCGAGGCTTTCTAAGAACAACTACGCGAGCATGCATTTTAGACAAATTACGTGTGAAAGGAACAGAAAGCTAAAAGGGGACAAAAAAAACGCCAAAGTTAGGCGAACATTAGTGCAAGTTTAATGCTCCACTTATAAAAACTCGACTCACCTACCATAGTGCATTGAATAGATTGGTTAGGTTGGTATTCATCATGGTGCTGTAATTTGTTGCGGTAATTTTTCTTTTTGAAAGTACATGGTCATCATCTAGCAATTAGGGAGAGCCGAAATCTCGATTAATTGCAGTGAAATTTATGGAAAACGTTGCCGAATCAATTAGTTATTACGTTTTTTCTTACAACCAAGCTTTTGCTAAAAGCGAATACTTAAGAAGATAACGGAACAAGAGTTGGTTTCGTTATATACCTCCTTCCTTGCAGTAATTATTTGCTTCCTTTATATTGAGTAACTATTGATTAGGGAATCAAATATAATTAATTAACAGTTTTAATGAATCCAACTAAAAAACGTGCCGTTTCTCAAGAATGACCTACAATTCTTTTTTGTATAACTATATAGAGAAATACTTTGATTAAAATTATTATCTTCATTTCAACTACAAGATGATTTCTCACATGAACAAATGTGATTAGAAGAATACATTATTTTTCATTCCGATCTTGGATCCTTATTTTGCTTTACCTACACATAAATAAAATCTAGCGCTCCAATTGACGGAATGTCCATTCTAGGTCAACCTATCTTATTTATGAATCATGTGGTTTCCTTGTCGCTTAAAAATATAAGAATTTATGATATTTATGTTTAACGCGAAGATCGAGCACCTAAAAGTACTCTTAAATGTTTAAAATTTATTTAAGGCAAGTGTAACTTCTTTTGATCGTAATAAAAATACCTTTTTTCTCATATTTGGGTGAAAGATAATATTTGTTAAAATTTTTGATTGTATTTTGGTTGCTACTATAAATTGAACTGCCGTATCTGTAATCATTAAATTTGAAATGCAAATAGGTTCTATTTCTCTCGTATCGGCATTATTTTGTATTTTGTCGAAATTCCAGTGTGAAGTTTGTTATACACTCCGTATTTTTTTATAGATATAATCTCAAATGATTTTGTATCTTAAAAAAAAAACATTTATTTCTGGGATCAAGAGGACACTTGTACAATACCTCATTACTTTACTTACATTTTTTTGGATAGACTATGTTTATTAAAGGAAAATGGAAAAGGGAATGATAAGTATTCTGTTTGTTTTGTCTCATATAAATTTTAAAAGGTTGTGTTTGTTTTACAAATATTGACTAAGTAAATTATGCGGCTAACATTATTTTTGACAATTATACGATAAACAGTATAAATTAGCCACATTTCCAAAAAAAAAAATATATAGAACAATAAAATCCACACTTAATATCAGGTTCAATAATGAAAAGCCTATTTCAAACTATAGGTTTACAATAAGATGTAAGAATACATCCCAAGTATAAGCTAAGTACTAATTTCACCGTGTAAAATTACGTGTTGTTTCTTTCTAATATTCATACCATCATAAATGTTTGTATACATTAATTATGTACTACAACATATTAAAATATTCAATTTTAAATTCCTGAAGATGTATTTCTTAGACTACAGGACTAATCATTATAAAATGCTTCGCCCTGCTAAGCACGCAGTGCCAAGCTGTAATAATAGCATAGAAATGTGCAATATTACCTGGAATTTGAAGTACACGAGGATTACCTTAAGAATTAAAGATACATTTGTTGCTTGTATTATTTTTTTATGATTTAAAATTACCAAATCTCGTATGTTTTAGTTTAATAGTGTATTTCTAGGATTTATTATCATTTGTTATTAATTTTTATTATATAAAGTGGCGAAACCATCGTAAAATGTGGACTTATTGCTAATATACAGAGTGTAAATTAAATCTTGTCATTTTTTTAAACATATAAAGATCATTAAAAAAATAATGTAATTATCTCTAAGCGAGAAAGTTCAACAATTAAGGGAATCAAAATAGAAGTTTTTGAAGTTACCCTTAAATATTATTTCAGTGCTGTTGATATTGCAAGAATAGCTTTTGCTTTGATGACTAAATGTATAGAAATATTAGTATAGGTTTTAAAACGGAATTACATGTTAATAGCTAAGGACAAAAAATACTATAGTTGAATTTATAGTTGGCTATCATTTCAGAAACACTCTGTGTACATTTTTATTTCTCTTGCACTCTTAATTGTAGAGAATTTTATATCCTTCTTTTTCTACTTCTCTCAAAACGTTTCATTTAACATGCTTCTTCATGTTATCCTATGTTTTCATAGAGTTCCGATTTCTATCAACGTTCAAATCCTCGTTCCTTAATTAGTTTAGCTACTTCATCATACAACATCGTTCGAAGTCTACCCCTTTTTCTTATACCTAGACTTCTTGCTTCCCATGTTCTTCTAACGTGTCTGCCTTCATTTAAGCTTCCATATGTCCCCACCACCTTAATTAGATTTATTACCAATTGTATGCAGAATTATGGCATTTTTTATTACCTGCACATTTAAATGTATTTTACACACAAGATTATCAAAAAGTCTGAATACAATCCTCTAAACTAACAGATGATTTGATGTATAATTTTGAAATTTTGGTCACTGAAAAGGATGAAATATCTTTTTACATTCTCTTAAACTATGCTGGGATGAGCTATTTAAGAATGCTATGATGTTATGGCAGTATATATGAAATCGATCTCTTTTACGTCAGGCTAAGCAGTACTGAAAACTATGTCTTATGAAAAAAGGAAACAAATAAGCAAACAAATCATTTCGAAATCTTAAAATCAAGCTAAAACGCGTTGCTTCTTGCACAATAACATTTACAGCACTTGAAACTGACGCCCACAAGAATTTCTTTGAACAGCAAAAACATGGGTTCTGCCGCAAATTTTTCTAAACACTATAAGTGACATAATCTCATGAGTTTTGCCTTTCAAAGGTCAGTTGTTTCAAAGTCAATTTAGTGTGAGACATGCAGTAAACAAAATTAGTTGTGTAAATGGCAACGATAGTGTCAATAACATACATTATTTTACCTGAGTTTTTACCAATATCTTATCATAGATCACTTAATTTGATTATGATGTTTGCCGGTGTATAAGCAAGTTACGATGTCAGGAACGGTAGATGCAGTGGGCGTCCTTATCAAGCGATAAGTCGACACGGAGATGCAACTAACGTGTTGTAGATTTTTTTCGCATTCATTCGCACTTGAGCTTTCACATGCTAAACATCTTTCAAAATAAAGTTTTTCTTAACATATTTTGTATTTTATTTAAAATTTAAAAAAATACAAAGGACAAAAGTGTTAAGTGGCGCAGTCAGTAGGATTTCTTGTAACGGGATAGAATCAATATTTTCGAATTCCGGTTCGTTTCAACGATTTATACAGAGACCTACAAAAGTGCGGCGCGAGTGTTGAATAAACTTTTCCCACAACGCCGTGACGAAGCAACGAAGGGAGCGAAGCAGTGCCGAATCACCGATCTACCATCGATCAACCCATCTACAAATTGGTGGACTTAGGATTAAGGAACCGACACACACAGACAAGAAGAAAACCAGAACAAACGAAGAAACGCAAATGTATTTCACCGTATTTTTACTGTAAGTCATTTTGTCATTTTTGTGCATGCATTTATTGCCAGATTTTCCTTTCATTTTTCCCACGAAATCAAATCGAATTCTTTCGATATTGCGGAAACGTGAATGAATAGTTCAGATAGTAGTTCATCCGAGTTTACTGCTGATGAAGCGGGAGTAGATTCTGATACCGAATACGTAGAAAATAGTGTAGATACCGACTCACAGTTAGACGAACTAGTAGATAAGCTGCAAGGTATAAAATTACATAACGCAATGGCTCGTCAGGAACTTACTAAGAACCACATTGATATAATTCCTGTATACGAGGGGGACCCAAACACATTGTCCATGTATATAGGGGCTTGCGAATATTTGGCTACAACTTTTGGCAATGCGGCAGATCCGACAGCTCAAATTAACGGTTTTCTCCTTAGAATATTTCAATCAAAATTAACAGGTAGAGCGCTACAATTAGTAGGTAGCCGAGAAGTAATTCAATCTTGGTTAGAATTAAAAGAATTATTGCAACTTAACTTCTGTGATCAGAGATCAGAACGTTGTTTAGTTCAAGATTTAATGCAAATGCGACCTGATAAGGGAGAAACGGCTTATAATTTCGGGATTAGGTGTAAAAATATTCTAAATTTAATATTAACAAAAGTTAAATTAACGGAAAACGATGCGAATAGGCGGCAAATAAAAACAGAATTGCATAATGATACGGTTCTTCAAACCTATTTAAGAGGAATCGCGCAATTTGGCGAAATAGGGCACAGAGTTAGATTTAGGAATCCAACAAACATTGAAACCGCTATGTCCTATGTTCTCGAAGAAGAAAATTTTAATTATTTTGTCAGACAACCGAATAATGTTAATAAAACGGAATTTAAACCAATAAAACAACATACACCGCTACAACAAAATTCCTTTAATGTACAAAAACCTATTGCGCAAAAATATTGCTAATTTTAATCGGGTTTTACCACAATTCAATCAACGCCAATATCAACCGATACAACAGGTTCGACCATCGATACCATTTCAGCAGCCAATGGCATTTAAAAATTTGCCACAACCACAATTTCGACCACAATTGAGACCACAAACTTCACAAACACAAAGATCACCATCGTTTAAATTTGCAAAATCACCTGGACAATTGCAACAAAATAGACAGCCCAGGCAGACACCAATGGAACTAGGAAGCGATCGAACACAAAGACCAACAGCATCTTATCAATTTAGGCCAACTGGAAAACCAAATTGGACATCAGAGGAGCTATATTATCAGACGAATGAAGACAATGTATCTTATCTTGAAGAATCGCAAGATGAGTATTACACCGTCGAGGATACCCAGTGGACCGAAGAGAGTCTTGAACAAGCAGAGGGAGGTTACTACGGAGTTGAGCAACAAGAAGAAGTAGAAGAAGGTCCTGTTGAATCTATTAAGCTAAACACTAACACATGTTCTAAATTACCGCATATATTTTTACCTGAGATAAATGCCAAATTTTTGGTAGATACAGGTTCATCTAGATCAATGGTAAGTACTAAAAAAGTTGATGAATATTTTCGCGAATTCGTACTATACGAACCATTTACAATACAAACAGCGCATGCAACCACGAGACACAATTACATAATAAATATTCCGTGTTTGAAAACATTTAAAGCTCCAAACCAAATTTTAAAATTTCATGTATTTGATTTTTCTGATAATTATGACGGACTGATTGGGGTAAATTTAATGAAACAATTAGGCGCGGTTATCGACGTACCAAACGGTTTATTGCGCACAAAATTCGGCGAAATTACAATACATTGGGAGAATAGTAAAGTAAAATTAGGGCCACGCGAGCGAAAGATAGTAAAAATACCAATAACGAAAAGTTACGCGAATGTTATAATAAACCATCATGTATTAGCTCCTGGTGTTGAAATACCAGCATCACTAACAGTCGCGAAGGATTTTCACGCGATCACGGAAATAGCAAACTTCAATAATCATCCTATAGAAGTTGAGGTAGAAAAACCAATTCCAGTGGAAATTTATCAATTTGAAGACGACTTAACTTATAATCGAATATCGTACAGCGCAAAACAAATCGAACAAATGCAGGCTGATAACGTTAATAATAAGCTTCGCCTACAACATCTTAACGCAGAAGAAGCTGAAGCTGTAAGAAGTCTATGTCTTAATTATAAAGACGTTTGTTATGATGAACGATTACCTTTAACTTTTACGAATAGTGTCAAACATCAACTAAGTATGAAAGACGACACGCCTATTTATTTGAGACCCCTATCGAAAATCTCCAGAACAGAAGGAAGAAATTAAGAAACAAGTAAGCAAATTACTAGAACAGGATGCCATCCAGGAAAGCTGTAGCCCATGGTCGGCGCCGGTAAGCATAGTACCTAAAAAGATGGACGCTTCCGGGAAAATTAAATATAGATTAGTGATTGACTACAGAAGACTCAATGACCAAACGGTAGATGATAAGTATCCGATTCCTAATATTACGGATATACTGGATAAATTAGGACGATCTCAATATTTTACCACCTTAGACCTAGCGTCGGGGTATCATCAAATTGAAATGCATACCAAAGACATACCAAAAACCGCATTTTCCACAGAACAAGGCCATTATGAATTTAAAAGAATGCCGTTCGGGCTAAAAAACGCTCCAGCCACATTCCAACGTATGATGGATAACGTATTACGAGGCTTGCAAGAAGACATATGCCATGTCTACCTTGATGATATAATCATTTATTCAACAAGTCTTCAAGAGCATTTAACTAAATTAACAAAAGTATTTCAACGGCTGAGAGAAGTCAATCTAAAGATCCAACTCGATAAATGCGACTTTCTGCGGAGAGAAGTTGCTTATTTGGGGCACGTAATCACAAAGGACGGAGTGTTACCCAATCCACAAAAAATAGAGGCCATTAAAAAATATCCCATACCAAAAACTATCACTGAAATTAAATCATTTCTGGGATTACTGGGATACTATAGAAAATTTATAAAAGATTTCGCTAAACTGACCAAACCATTAACAAAGTGTCTTAAAAAGGGTGCTAAAATTGACATGGGAGAAGATTATAAGAAAGCATTCGAGACGTGCAGGAACATACTAATGGATACACCCATATTACAGTATCCGAACTTTGAAAACCCATTCATTTTGACAACGGATGCATCGAACGTGGCATTAGGTGCCGTACTCTCTCAAGGCAAATTAGGAAACGACAAACCAGTATGCTATGCAAGTAGGACCCTTAGTGAAACCGAACAACGATACTCTACTACTGAAAAGGAACTGTTGGCGATAGTTTGGGCCACCAAGTACTTTAGACCCTATTTATATGGCCGACGTTTTACGATCTATACAGATCATAGACCGCTAGTTTGGTTAAAATCCCTAAAAGAACCAAATTCTAGATTAGCGAGATGGAAAATCAGATTGGACGAATTTAACTTCGACATCGTATATAAGAAAGGTAAGTATAATACCAATGCAGATGCATTATCCAGAATAAAATTGAATGCGATAGAAACTGAGTCCGTAATGAATAATGTAGGAGATAGTACAGAAGAGTTACTTCAGGATATACAAGACATAATAGCAACAGATGATTTACCAGAAATTCGACAAGAAACAATAAATGACACAATTCTTCCAAATGAAGAAACAGACAGCGCTACTGAAGTAGGAACCGAAGAAACAGATACCGCTACCGAGGTAGAAAATGAAGAAATAAGGGAAACAGTACGTTCAAACGAAAATGAAGAGCCAAACGTCTCAATACCCACGATGGATGAAGCAATAGACAACAAAAATCCCCAATATCATATTAAATATACCTACGCGAATGAAATAAAAGTAGAATATAAACAGGATCGAGGCAAAAAGATTTATAAAGTACAGGTACCGAAGGAAAATAATCAAGAACAAATATTTCGATTTATAAAAGAATATATGGACCAGGGAAAGCACTACTTATATTTCGAAAAAGAACAAATTTATAAAGATTTCTGTAATGCTTATATAGCTCGTTTTAATAATAATGGACCAAAATTATATAGATGTTTGCAAAAACTACAAGTGATAGAGGACCAACAAGAACAAATTGAAATTATAAAAAATTACCACGAGGGAAAAACTAACCACAGGGGGATAAATGAAACTGTAAAACAATTACAACGGAGGTATTATTGGATTAATCTGAAAGATACAGTTACAGCATATATCAAGAGGTGCGAACAGTGTAACCGAAATAAATACGACAGGCAAGCACCGCATCCGGAATTAAATATAACCGAAAAGGTAGACCGACCTTTCCAAAAAATACATATGGACACCTTTGTCGTAGGTGGCAAAATATACTTAACATGTGTAGATGCTTTTACGAAGCTAGCCCAGGCCATTCCCATAAGAAGCAAAAATGCAGTGGAATTAGCTGAAGCTGTAATAACTTATTTTTCTCTGTATGGTGTACCCGAAGAAATCGTTATGGACGGAGGAACGGAATTTACAAATGAACTAGTAACAGAACTTTTAGAAAAGCATAAAGTAAGAACACACATAACAACCCCATACAATCCAAATTCAAATGGTAATATAGAAAGGGTACATTCAACATTATCCGAACATATCAGACTGTTACGCGAAAATGAACCTAGTGAAGATATATCAAAATTAATGAAACTAGCATTAATCGCCTACAATAATACAATACATACAACTACTGGATTAACACCGCTAGAGCTTACTTTAGGGCATACAAAAACGCATGATCCTTTCGATATCTATTATGATAGAACCTTTTATAACAATTATTTAACCCGACATATTAATCGGTTAAAATTACTATATGATCGATTAGGCGGAAAAGTTCAAGAAAACAAAGAAAAGAATATTCAAAAGCGTAATAAAACCTAAAAACGCAACCGCTAAGAGAAGGCAGGAGGTTTATATAAAACGTCCGGTAGGCTATAAAAGTAAAATAACACCAAGATATGCTGGACCATATAAAATTAAGAGAACTAGAAACGTACAGCATTTGTGACCGACCGAAATAATCGGCAAAGAAAAGTTCACATAAGAAACCTTAAATATGGTGTTGTTACAGATTCGCCGGAATCGCGGGATCTGGCGGGGACATCACGCTAACAAAAGTAGAAGAAGCGACGGGATTGTTGCCCCTTAAGCTAGGGACAGCATGGAACACCATATCATATTGGAAATTTATTAATACCCATAACTTAGATTATCTGTTAGGACAAGCTAAAGAACTAGAAATTAGATGTAGGAATTGGTTAGGTGTTACAAGAAACACAGTAGGGCACACAGATAGTTATAACTTAGAAGTAGAAAATTATAATAACATTTAAGTTACAATTTAAATTAATAAATAAGAAAATTAAACAGTTAATTCCTAGAAATAGATTTAGGAGAGGTGCGATAAACATAGCTGGAAGCATAATTAAAGCAATCACGGGGAATTTAGATAACGAAGATGCAAAAAAGATACGATGAAGCTATCGATAAATTAATTGACTCGCAAAAGAAACTTAAAAATGCTTTAGAAAAACAAATAACTCTTACGTTAAACGCGATAGAATCTTTTAACAAAACCATTAAAACTATACATAATAATCAATTACTGTTGCAATCAAAAATTATTGAAGTAGAGAAAGAAATTAATAATTCACGATATCTAATAATAGGAAATGAGTTAAGAATTCATATATATGCCATTTATAATCAATTAATATTTCTGACAGAAACCGTAAATAACATTCTCGATACACTGATCACAGCTTTAACGTTTGCTAAATCAGAAACTTATCACCCTTCAATAATTGGGCCAGACGACTTATTGCGTGAAATAACAGAATTAGAAAACCAATTTAATAATCGCGAATTTTCATTAAAACCTATACAAGATAATATACATTACTTGAATGAAAATTTAAAGGTAAAAGCTTATCTAAAAGATCAAACGATTGTCTATATAATTTTTGTACCGTTAGTAGAAACTGAACCATTTACCTATTACCATTTATATCCTTTACCATTACCTGTAAATGAATCCTATTTTAAATCAATTAAACCAACTTCAAATTTTCTGGCAATAAATGATAACAAATTCCCTTTATATGGAAACTAAGTGCGCGGAATTAAAATCAACGGAATACATTTGTGACCCTGGAGAAACGCATCAAGTTACAACATCTGCACCGTGTGAAGTTCAACTACTCACGTACTCTAACGAATACGATAAATGCATACAAGTTTTAGAACAATTCGACGATACAAAAGTTACTAAATTATTGAACAATCATTGGTTAATATCAATACCGAACTCTACATTAGTAAAAAAGATTTGCAACAAAAATCGAGAGATCGAAAAACTAAGTGGTACATATACGGTCGCGATAACAGAACAGTGCACATTAAAAATTGGACACATTACATTACAACCGCAAGAATCATTACGCGAGTTAAAATTTCCTAAAATACCGAGTTTAAGTAACGATCATAAAAATACAATCGAAACTAATCCGATCAAAATCACTGATAAACTAAACGCAATAAATTCTCAAAATTTAACTAAAATTTACGACAAAATGGAAAGCCTTCAACACGAAGTAAGAAGAATCAACGACGTGGAATTTCACGAAGAACCACTGTCAATTTGGGTTATATTAATAACTTTAGTAATTCTTATATGGTTTGCAGTCACAGTCGGAAAATATGTACAACGAAGACGAAAAGCAACAGTGATTGAAAACGAATCTGGCTGCCCCAAAGAAGAGGATAGAAAACATCCCTTGTCACTACCACTCCAAGGAGATGTTTCCATCTAGGCCCCCAGGAGTTACGATGTCAGGAACGGTAGATGCAGTGGGCGTCCTTATCAAGCGATAAGTCGACACGGAGATGCAACTAACGTGTTGTAGATTTTTTTCGCATTCATTCGCACTTGAGCTTTCACATGCTAAACATCTTTCAAAATAAAGTTTTTCTTAACATATTTTGTATTTTATTTAAAATTTAAAAAAATACAAAGGACAAAAGTGTTAAGTAGCAGACGTATGTGGGAGAGTGAGTCATTATATGATGAAAATAATCTCAAAAGATTAAAATTACTTTTTAGCAACATCGGCTCGCATTTTTTAGTTTATTTAACGTTGCACAATATTTTCTTTTCTGTTGGTATGCAAACAGAAATGTTTACACCATCGTTAAATAACACCGCCCAATTTAACCTTAAATAAAAAATAAAACGAGGACAAGGTTGTATTTGGATGCTTTCATTGTATGCACGCGAATATGTAGCAAGTGTCGTTGTCCTATCTGTCTTTTATACACACGCAAAATCATTGACCTCGTCAGACCCACAATTGTCGAAAACTTATGAACGCTGTGTGCAATGACAAGGTGGAATCGATTGTTTATTTTACGTTTTAGCACTGGTTAGTAAGTATAATTAAGACATCTTCGGGAATTTCAATAGATAATATTCTGACGTTAATTTGCATATTGCATCAAAACTTGACAAAGAACTAAACTGAAAAAAGGAACGATTTAGATGGACGCGTTGTCACAGAAACCAGTTTGCGAAAATTTAAGGTGCCAATTAAAAGTTCATCGACATTCCATAGCCTATGTAAATATTTACACAAACGCAGTATTGGTTAGGTATTTCCATTTTGAAGTGTTGCTTTGTGTTAGTAAATGCAAATCTGTTACTTGGAAATAACACCACTATAAGAATTGAATTTCAATGCCGTCAGTTACCGATAACCAATCTTTTGTTCTCCATTAACATTATCTCCTGCACATGTTATGATCGTGTTTTATTTACATAAAGCCATAAAAGTGTACTGCGTAGTAAATTGTTTATTTCAGTACATAGTAAACATTATATAGACATGAACTTTTTTCGCACTTATCAATAACTCTATAGGTGCTTGGTTTTTATTTCAGATATCGTAATGCCAGATGAGGGTGTCAAGGCTGAATTGGAATTGGGTGAACCGCCGCAGCAGTACTTGGATTGGGCCTTGAAAGAGTTGGGAGAATTACCCGATGTGAGAATACAAAAATTGGACGAACTTAGGAACATGATATATGGTATGCATTTATATTTAAACAGTTAAAAGATAAATCAAATATAAATATTAGCTTTGTTCTTTTAGTCCCTTTGGGTTGCAATGCCAAACGCAAAAATTTATTCAAAAGGTAATGATTTATGAAACAATAATTTTGCGTCGTAGCGCAATAATGGTGAATTTAACAAACATACAAATAGTTCATTATGACTACGACTATATTCATGACCAACTTACTCCTGTGTACTGCTTGATTTAAATGAAAAATGCAAAACTGATTTCAAAATGAAAAAAAATAATATTTTCTAGCTCAACGGATAAAATTTAATGAACGCAAAAGAACTATAAACCTCAGAGTTACCCTCGCGAATTAAAACTTGAATCTAACCACGAACAGTAAAATGTGAGTCAATGAAATCAGACTTTCTCAATTACCCGAAAAATTAAAAAGGTTTTAAAATAACATAAAAGAACAGAATTTTTAACCCAATGACGCTAATTAACAATCAATTTATTTCAACAACGGATTAAATTACAAATTGTGCAGAAAAAAACCTTAAACTGAAGGTTCTGGCCTAAAATAAAAACTGCACTTGACTCTAAATTAAAATCGGACAATGCTATTCCCTATACAAATCAAACGTTTCGTTTGTTCAGGAAGATTATCCAAAATACACAACCTTTGAATTTCTATCCACGTGGTTTTACAAAACTAACAATAAACTAAGCGTGGACAATTACTAGAATTTTACAAAAAAGGAAAAAAACTAAATGCAAGAACAATGCTTCTACTCACCCAAATGAGGTGACTGAAAAATAAAAAAGGAAACAGCAAAATTGGAAAACAGAAAATTAACAGAAAATAAAACTAAAAATATATCTTCCTAAACAAAAAAAATAATAATTGATCTTACATCTATAAAGTGCACTCCTCAATATATTAACAATTATCACAAAAAGAATTCCTTGATTGGCTATATAAAAGACAATTAATGCGAAATTTACAATATCAAAATGAAATACAAAATGGCAACAAAGATATACAAAAATACGTCTACTCACGTCAATAGTCGAACAAGGAAGTCCTTAACAAAATTCTACAATTGTTTTTCATACAATAATCTCTCTCTCAAAATCGTACAATGCAGACGTATTACAACACAACAATATTGAATAGAATAGGCATTAAAACAACACTAACGAACACTAGACAAATTAATGAATAGAATAATTAAAAAACAAATTTAACACTTAATTAATTAAATCATACAATTAACTCTTAAACTAAAAATTATTCAAAACAAAATTAAAAATTGCGAAAAATTCTCAGTAAATCGAAAAACCTGTTTAAGCAAAGAAAACAACCAAAACAAGTAAACAATGCAACTTAAAATACACACTGTAAAATGGGTTGACTAACCACAGCATCACGTATGTTCAACAAAAATCCACCTCCATTGATGATTTAAGATTTTCAACGCAGACAGCTACTTATGCCATGAAGCAACATTGCTGGAATTAAATAGAACAACAATATTGCGTATTGCTTCCTACCGCAACACAAATAGAACACAAAATCTCTTCGGCGCATGTCCGCGCGTTTTGTGTTCCAACGCAAAGGGACAAAAAGAACAAAGTTATTGATAACTACGAAAAATATATAGTGTTTTCCAAAAAGTTGCATCCATACGGGATTTTTTTTTAAATACTGGGATTGGGAGCAAACATTATGTTTCAATCAGCGAAGACATAAGACAAGAAGGGTCACTTATTGTCGCCGCCCTATTGTTGTGTCATCAGAAAAATGATCAGTAGTGTGGCTTCGCTATTTTAGTACCAGTTTCTTTCACCAGTTGTTGGATGGGTGATCGTTCAGACAATACTTCTCAGTGGCTCATTGTGCTACTTGCTGTACCTTAAGCCAAAGGTCTTAGAGGCCCGTAGTTGTTGAGTTTATTATTAAATATGAAAAGGCAAGAAACAAACTAATTGTTTAGAACTACTACGTTAGAATTACTTCACGAATAATATTTAATTCCTTGCAGTCATGTTCAATAATCAAAGTCAGAGCAATGGCTGCGGGTGGCGCCGTTTCTATGAATTGACACTGCTATCAGAACGCCAAAGTTGTGTAGACAAAGCTGCTAAAAGCGAGAAGAGACGCTTCTTTGTCTTTTCTCTGTGCTGTTTCAATCACTATCTGTTTTTAAAAATACTACTAAAATGGACTTATGTGTCCGAATAGGAATAATGTGCCGTTGATAAAAGAAAAAACGTTTCCAGTGGCACATTAGAAGTTTAAACAAGATAACTTCCAGAATGGAGAAAAATATTTTTTAACGCTTTTGTTAATATGCTCCTACAAGCAACTGTTTCAAGATTATCAAATATACTTTAAACGATTGCAAACGCAACAATTATATAGCAATTTTTGTCATAAATAGCGATGATATGGTTATTTTTGACGAACGATTAATATTATCAGAGAAAAATAGTAACTTTTCAGTTGACTTTTCAACTGCTAAGAAAATAATTTTTCCTTGTTTTTTTTTTTTGTATTTGTTTCTTCCAGTCTATTATGTCTAATTGCTTCAAGTCTTTTCCTACAATCTCGATATATCTTGTACGTTGCCTTCCCATCCTTCTTCTTCTTCTTCTTCTTCTTCTTCTTCTTCTTCTTCTTCTTCTTCTTCTCTTCTTCTTCTTCTTCTTCTTCTTCTTCTTCTTCTTCTTCTTCCAGTGACTACAGCCGTTGAAATTTGTTTCGCTGTTCGTTGATTTGACAATCACGTTTTGTGTCCCACTATGCCTCTAGGACTAAGACTTCCTTAACACCCTCCAGTTCTTTGTTTATTTTTCTCATCCAGATTTCTCTGTTCTTCCACCATATACATATTTTAGGACTTTCCTTTCCAATATTTTCAGTTACTTCTTTTCTCCTTAATTTAATTCCCAGAGATCCTCACTTTATAAAGCTATGGTTTCTATCACCGTGTGGTAGATCCTCATCTTAAGTTCTTTGACCCATTCCTGGATTTAAACATATTTCTCAGCGAACCCAAACACATAGTTTTCTTAGCGATTCTCTGTAGAGTTTCTGCTATTTATTTGGACGCCACAAAAATAGCAAAACAAGAAACCTTGCTTGTTATAGCTTGTTATTAAAAATAAAATCTTTTAAGTTTGTGTGTTTTGTACTTACTTGGTATAACATTTAATAAACGTAGTCAGCAAGTCAAGCAACTGTGCTCACATGTCATAACTAAAACACGTTTAAAAGAACCTTGACGCTTGAACAACACAAGAATGGTTGTCACCCTAATTTAAGGGCGGGTAGCTAATCGTGCCATGACGTGCTGTCGCAGAAGGCAAGAAAACATTCTATTTGGTGACACATGTTGATTGAATTTAATCTTTTTACTTCTTAGTTTTAGGTTAATTTTATTATTGGAGAACAGCGCCAGCTCTGTAGTAATGACGAAACCATACATTTTCCACAGAGCTCTACTTTACAACAAAACATATGACTCGGTTTTCATCTGTGCTAAATTTTGATGTTTCTTTGCTTTTTCGGAAAATTATATAAATAAACATGCCACTGCATTCGTGATAATTCTTTTCCTTTTTTTTCTCGTCCAACAATTTCAATGTTTTTCTCGTAACCAATAATTTACTCAACCCTTATTATAGGTTAGGTTTGAATTTACACTTTCAAAATAGTAGCTATAAGCTTTATCTGTATCGAATAAATTGTATTTTAAGTAGAGGCGATTGAACCACAAAGTATGTTCCCATATTAAAAAAAAAATCCCATATAAATATTAACTATTTAGAACAGGATACGTTCGATTGAAACTTAAGAATAGTCAAAGAATGCATATTGTCATCACGCACATTTGTGGGAATGGGATAATATAAAAGCACAAATAGCACAAATTAAAACTTTCTTGTGCGTTTACAAACATTGGTGCATTATGCACGCAGTTGCTAGTGCAGCATGAAATGAAACCAGTGAACGTATAGTTGAGAAATAGTTAATAATACCTACGTAACCATGCGTTTCGATCGCTGCCTGGACGTGCGTGCACAGGAATATACATACTTCATGCATTTCTGACATAAATTCATAATTACTATTACAAGGTGCAACGTTACGAACATAGCAGTAATTAATTACACGTTTTACGTCTATGAAAGGAATAGAATTACTACTGTTTCATGCTTAAGTTAAGATAAATCTTTGTGAGTTAACTATAGGTTTAGTTGGGGTAAATATTTTGAGTTTGGAATGTGAAGTATTACTTTGAGAACTACTTTTACAAATACTGTTTTTCACAAAATTTTATGCGCGTTTGATCAAGCAATGTGGATTCTTCTACTTATGAAGAGAGACCTTATAAGTTTTTTTTTTTAGTTTTATTTCATTTTTCCTCCAGCACAAACTTTTTAATGTTTTTTTCTTTCTATCACTTTATAGCTTGGCCAGGTTTTGGCGGGCAAAAGGTACTCCATATTTTTATTGCTCATGGTTTGAGTATCGTTTTGGCAACTTTGCCAAATGATCCCCTTCTTGCCATGTTGCCATCTTAACCGAAATTATCATACTTAAAAGGAGCTAAATGTAAAACCCTTTGTCTTTCCAACGGATTGGTGTGTCCTTTTCGTAGACTTATCATATTGCTCCTGTCTTCCTTGCTCCATTAATGATGAGAAATTGATATAAATATTATTACTTATTGTTTAGTAAGAGTTGAAACCGCACACAGTTTACATGATCCAATATGGAAGTGATGACATGAAGTTTTATGAGATTCTAGTATGATCTGAGGCACCATCTATATGCTGGATCCCAGAAACTGCGTTTAATTACGTCCATCTCCAATAAATATAATAAGTAATATAATAATAACGGTTTTACTATCATCCACACACCAAGATTTCTTAACATCTGTAGGTTGCCTCAATTCTCTAGTCTTATATGATTAGCTGTTTCTAATGACGTAACGGAGAACTCTTTGTTTGGTGCAGATTTGAATTGCTTGTACATATTGTAACAATAGCACTGTTAATGAAATAACTATTTCCTACCCAAGATTTTCTGATTCGACAGACATTCATTACGGAACTCAATTTTAGGTAGCCACCTTTTCAAAGATTATTTCCCTGGAAGTGAGAAATGTAATGTTTCTCTCAGATATATGTAGCATTGTTTGCTAAAATATCTAATTCTGTGTGTTATTTACGCTTGTGTTCTATAAAACAATAAATTACCATTCTTTTCTATTAATAAAGTAAAATTTATCCACTTTTCTGGAGTCTGTTTTCAATGGTTTAGTTATGGGCACATTGAACCAGTTAATGAAAGTCCCTGTTTAGCTAACATGTCTACTTTTTTACCAAGTTCAAAAGTCTAACTTTAACTTTTCTTAAGGGGAGTTCACACCTATGCATTTTATTGCTGCAACTGACATGCAGCATTAAAATGCATGCATTTTAGGTGTTCACGCTATGAATGTTACAGTGCATTCTTTACTTAAGTTAGATTAATAATGGGTGGCTGCTAGCAGACGGTTCTGTCAACTATTTAGGAATGTCGGTAAATAAGTTGGCGAAAAATAAATTCTCTATCGGATTATTGAAGCATGCATGTAAAACTGTATTTATGTAAACGCGATGTCATCTCAAGATCGGAAATCAAAAAATGCTTTATATTCATGCATCTTTTACTGCCGCATTAAAATGCATAGGTGTGAACTCCACTTTATATAACATAGTGTCTTTTTTCTTTAGTTTTGTCAGGAAATCAATCTATTTCTAGCGATGATTCACCAATTCCTCATTGCTAATCATTATTAGGTGTCCGTATGCATATTATTGCGATAAATAAAATTGATTTCTATATTTTAATATGGGCTTATTGGATCTACCACGGTATATCAATATGGACATCAATATGCTGCACAGAATCGAAAATGTATCTTTTCAAGATAGCGCAATGTTATTGTTTATGTTTTATAAATGAACAAAATTTCTTTTATTCACATCTTTTCAGTTTTGTGTTATTAGATCATTAGTTTGTGTGTATTTTGGTAGTAATTATTGTATAAATAAAGACATTAGAAGATTGTTTCATCGTGGCATACAGTTTTTCTTTTATTTGGTTCTAAAATGTGCAAAAATAAGTTCTTACAATGAATGAAAAGGAATCAAAGACTGCAATACGTTATTCTGCTGTGGAAACAGTCCAATAACTCAAAAAAAAAGAGAGATGTAGCTTTGTTTTCTTTCCGGTAAATAAAATGTGTTCTATATCAAATACATTAAATTTTCCATTTTGTATTATAGTGCTCTTACAGCTAACAGAGAAATGTAAATCACTAGGATATTTATCTAGACGAATTTATGGAAAAGTGCTCGAATACACTCTGAAAATACATTCTGAAGACTTGCATTTTAAGCACTTTAATCTATTATTAAAAAACAAATATGAGAAGACTAATATATTTAAACAATGAATATTTTTACGTTTCTTTGTACCAACAAGTATTACATTATCAATTAGGATATTCGAAAGCTAAAATGTTTTTTGTTAGAGGCGATAAAAATGTTAAAAATATTATAAAAGAAATTAAATTATTATAAAGCAGTGAATAAAACTTCTTTTCTTGTTTTATTTATTTAATTTCTATATCTATGCAAAAACTTATAAAGCTATTTGCTTATGATTTCCACTACTAGTCATGTTTTTTTTAAATATTTCGATGTCAAAGCACACATCACATTAATAAATTAATATCTATTATGTTATAGATATAATATTAATACTTATGTATTTTTCATAAAGTCGTATTTATTTAAAATTATTGTTTTGAACTATATTCGGGATTATTTATTTTCCTATCGCTAGAAGATGACCCTAAGTTCAGTCTGTATTTGGAGGTCATGAAAGCATTCCACAAAACATCAAAGGTGCCGATATGGTTCTACTGTTTATTTTTTTTAAGGACTAACATGTTCTAATATTAAAATCATTATAAGAAATATGGATTAATAACATGCATCGACCACTTACACAATAAATCTGATACACTTTCCAATTACCTGTCTATTAACGGCATTTAATCACTTCCTTTTTTCTGGAATCGAATATGGTGTTAAAGGCAACATTATAAATTTATTTCTTGTCATTGTGTCCCGTTGATAGCATAATATTTAGAAAGCTAGAAAGAAAAAAAAACTATTCGACCTTCTTTTTATTGTCTTCTAAGTCCAAGGCAAAGATCTAGGAGAAAATTAGCAATTCAAATAAAAATCGTACCTAATAAAATTTCCATAACAGAGAATCGCTATTATAATTCTTCTTAACTGCTTATTGTATATCATTTGTTGCTACCAAAACCTTCATTTTAATAAATTATGATCTTACGCAATTTATTCGCCTGTGAAATCATTAATTATCTTTTTCTTCCACAGAAAAAGGTGAATGTAATCCGCACAGAACAGATGACGCATTTCTATTGAGGTTCTTGCGTGCGAGATATTTTGCTGTGGAAAGAGCGTACAAATTGGTAAGATTATTTCGTCAATACGACAATACGTTCTCTTTTTTATTTTTACTAATTATTCCCACAGTTTGTCAACTATTATCAATTTAAAGAAAACAATCCAGAATTCTTCGATGGTGTAAAATTAACACACTTGTGTAAATTACATGACGTTATCATAGTACCACCTTATAGGGAACAAACTGGCAGGAGAATTCTTCTATACCGAATGGGTGAGTAGTACTCCCGTTTTATTGGGTTTTAAAGATTCACTAACGTGCTTTTGCCTGTAGGTAATTGGGATACATCAACAACCACCGTCACTGAATTATTCCAAGCCACCTTGGTCGTTTTAGAACTGGCCATTTTGGAACAGCGAGCTCAGATATTGGGAGGCGTTGCTATATTCGACTTAGGCGGACTAACTCTCAATCAAGCATTCCACATGACGCCTTCAGTAGCTTCCAGGATGGTAGAAATCATGGTGGTACGTTCACGTTCATCATCAATGCTTCACACGCTGCTAATTATTCCGTTAAAATGACAATTTCAGACTCATTTCCCAATGAAAATCAAGGCCATCCATATAGTATATCAATCCTGGGTGTTCGACATGATCTTCAACATTGTTAAAAATTTCCTGGACGAGCGAATGAAAAAGAGAATCTTCTTCCACGGCGACGATATGGAATCACTGCATCAGCACATAGACCCGAAGCATCTACCTAAGAAATACGGCGGCGTGCACGAGGATTATGATTATATGAATTGGATGCGGTACTTCGCGACGAATAACACAATAGTGAATGAACTGAGGTCGTTAGGTTATATAGTGGACGAAGACATGAGGAAAGAATACATGGCGAAAGATTAGGAAGGAAGAAATTGTGATAAAGAAGCAGAAAGCGCCACCTGTCGGCGCTATTCTGGACTATGAACTGTGGCGATACTTTTTAGAGTAAGAATATAGATGGCGCTAAGAATAAAAATGCTGTTAAAGGAAGCAATTTGGTTAGAGATATAAGAACATATTTTTTTTGTACGAAAACAAAGAATATTAGACTACTATTAAAATTAGTTCATAAGTGTCTGTGATAATTTAGGTAATATAATTATAATTTTTGCATTTTACTTAGATTCTAGCATTGTTTAATTTGATGTTTTTGTTTTAAAAATAATATCGGTTTGGAATTACGATGTATGGTTTGCAATACACGATTGTTTGAATAAAAATTAGAATAACCATTGTTCTCTTCTTTTATTTTTTTAGAAAGACAAGATGTAGGTATTCGCAAACGTATGTTAAGGAGACATAAAATTTAAACCCAAAAAAGTGCAGTTGAGAACAATAAAAGAAGTTCTTAAAAATAATTCCTTAGATTTCTGCCCTACAAATAACATTGGATGCCTATTATCCATATTTTTGCAAAGTCTAATTTTCAACTTTATTATTGCGGGAAATAGAAGCTCGTTAGAATTTCTTATATGTAACATATATACTGTTGTATATTATTATTACTAATTAAAAATTTCTGCTGTAAATTATAATATTTTATTCACATAACTTTTGACATCTGAACTGACAAATCTACCTAATAATTATCAAAACAAAACATTCAACAAAATATCTCCATAGGGTGAGTTGAAATTACGAAATAACATCAAATTGTCAACATTAATGCTGAGGTATAAACACGTCAAAAAGGTTAGTTATAATTTTAATTTCTAAAACCTTGAGGGTATGGAAACGCCACAGCATTTATCCCCCAAAATAAAAATTGAATACCCAAATTTTGCCAGTAAAATTTTGAAATTTTAATCCCAAATTCACAAATAAACACATGTTACAGAATTAACTTTAAATTATAATCTATTTTCTTCAAAAAGCTTCATTACCATCCATGTGTTTTTCGTTTTCCAATACATCACTACACAACATCCCACTCTGCTTTTTGTGTTGATGCTTGAAATAATAATTTTCTAACTCTAACTATTATTTCTTTACGTTTCTATAAGTCACTGTTTTTTTGTTCATTGTCGTAGTCCTCATTCCGTTTAAAATTTCTACATTAACTTTTTCTACGTTCACGTTATTTAACCCATTTTCACTGTCCAAATCGGTACCATTCTGATAAGCCAATTTCCAATCTCGATTTTTCTCCATAATAATGATCATTTTTTTCACTATTAACATATGCCTCTTCATCATTTTCCCTGTCAACGCCATTTTCCTTAATAGCTTCCTTATTTTCCTCTGTAAATCTATGTTTTCCTTCGAATTGTTTTCCTCCAGTGTTTCTATCATAGATTAAAAAGCATTAAATAGCTTCAGATCTTGATTTAATCTCTTCTCTCATTCGTTCCACCTTCTCTATTAATGGAGCTATTTCTTCTCTCTCTTCCCATTTATCCGCGAAAAATGTCTTTAACGACATATTCGTCTGATCCATTTCCATTTAGCTTTTAGCTAGTAAGTTTGCCCCACACGTTGCATGCGCCCAAAATTTTGTAATTAGTAATAATAATATATTTTTGGCGCCCAACGTGGGGCCAAAAATGTTATATTATTATTACTGATTACAAAATTTCTGTCGTGAATTATAATAATACATATGAAAGGTATATGTGGCAAAAAAGTTCGACCCTTTCTAGAAAATATCATGAAAAACACTTCTTCTATCAATTTCTTTTATACATTTTTCAAGGGTTCCTATGCTAGATGTGCACCCAGCATGTTTTAAATAAGTGACCTTTATTTATCTTTCAATGATGTATATTAATTTAAAAAATATTGGATATATTAAATATTTATATTTAAAAGATTGAGGAAAAAGACAAAACTGTATAGTTGAGAATTTTTGGTTGTTTCGTCAAAATTTTTATACATTTTTGCAGATTTTTGTATAATTTTTCAGAAATTTATTTTGGTATTTTGTTTATGAGTAAAATTGAAAGTATACTCTATTCACTCAGAAACATCGATTTTTTTCGTTCAACGCGCAATTACTTGTTATTAATTAAAATATTTCTTCTTTCTTGTGGTAGATATAAACCCAAACCTAGGTTTGAAAACGATTGGCCCCACGCACTAGTTGAAACCCCTTAAGGCATTCGATTATTGCAGGAGTATAATGATTATTAACAATAATGTCTAGAAGAACTTAAATATCTAAAATTATAGTAAATCTTTGATACATAAAGTATCAAAACTTTGGAAACCGTGTTCAAAGATTCATATATTGCAATTTGAAACTTAACTCTAGAATGAATTTCTTTTATATTTTTTTTACTTAAATTAAGTTTGTTGTTGAAGAGGTTTCTTTATAACGTATTTAGAATGTGCTTTTTTTCTTAATAAATTTTAGTATTCTGCTAGAATATAAAGATAAATGATTTAATGTTCTTCCTTCTTATAGATTTAATGCATTAAGCAAATCTGGTAAAATTATTAAATATTTTTTATTTATATATTATTTATTTTGTCATCAATTCTTTCTTCTTCAATATTTATTTTATTCTCAAAAAAATTGCTATAACTAAAATTAATTTTGGGCGAAACTAAAAAAACAAAATAGATTATTTCTATATTTTATGTCTCTCAAAATCTTTAATATTTTTTCATATAACACATAGTTAATTACCATATTATTCATTAAATTTTTTCCACATTATGGAAATACGCTCATGTGTTTCCATTACCTAAGACTGCGAATCTGCAATCTCTTGGGTATCCTCGGCCAATAAACGTACTTCCCAAAATACTTGAGAAAGTATTGTAGATTCGGATTAGGAAACATTTACATGCTAAAATATTTACCCTTCGCTGCAGTTTGGTTTTAGAGTCGATCGTTTTTAGGAGTTAGGTCACACATGACATTTTCCTTAGCGTGGAAAAGGGACAAGGTATAGCCTTGATATTACTTGATTTTTCCAAAGCATTTGATAACACAAATGTCAAAATCTTGCTGTTTCTGTTACATTGCATAAGGGGTTTGGTAAAAACGTTTTACAATTATTAACATGGAACATTTCAAGCTTTATGGCTGAAAGCTGACGGTGAAATTTCGTCGTTTTTGCCTGTAGAATGTGGGGTGCCGCAGGGACCCACGTTAGGGCCTTTGTTGTACACCATATAAACCTTTGAGAAGAGTTTGCACATTTTGAACTGGAATTTCTACTTTTACGCTGACAATATTGAGCTATATTTTTCAATGTATGCAATAGTTTTGCAGCTTCTGAACAAATAAACTAGGATCTGCGGAAATTAGTTGAATATTCGCGTAAATTTTGTTTGTGGATCGATTCGTGTGAAAAAGATTCATCGTTCTTTATTTGTTGGATTTTTTTTTGATTGAGATGGATGGTATTACGTTACCTATTGTTGACGAGGTAAAGAACTTAGGGCACATATTATTATTATTGTTACTATTATTATTTTTCAAAAAAGAAAACTGTTTCATTTAGTCAAATATAAAACCTTAGTACCCTTTAGTACAACAACTATAATGGGTAAGATGTTTTTGTTAAATTGACGGTGATTGGTATAGCAATGTCTTAGTTTTAAAACAATAAATTCGTTTAAATCTGAATGAATGTCGTTAAGAATGTCTATATTGACAGACTTCTCGATATCACTTAGCAAATATCTGTTGTTTTATTTTTCACAAAAGTAAAGCAAGGATCAGTTATTATTATAAGATTTCAACAATACCTAATTGATATTCAACAGAACTATAAATTACAAATGCACCCACTAGAGTTTCTAAAGAACTCAGTAGTTGTTCAGCTTACTATCGGTCGCTATGTGTGAAGTGCAATTAGCCGAATACAATGACAATTTTTTGCATTCCAAAGACGTGATGACAGTCGTAGGAAATTTAAGAAATTTAATGTTAGGTATGTATGGAATTAGATCTTTCATGCTATTTATATAAATATATGTAAACGAATTAAAGCAGTATCAGTTAGCATAATTAAATTTACGCTATAGGTAATATAATTCCCTATTAGGATGTTAAATTTAATGAATTTTAATGAAATACGAGCGCTCATGGCAAGTGACTGCAGCTTCATTAATGTTTTATGGATTAATTAGTTTAAACATTCGTTTTATTATCGGATAATTATATCTTTATAACATGCTTTATTAAATACGGGACCTGCATTATAAATTTACAATTAGAGTTACGAATTCCATTAAATTTCAACTACGCGACCTGAATATTAATAAGTTGATAGGTAATTTCACTTTTCTGCGTTCGTGGTGCTAATATGTAATAGCAAATATTAAAATTTGCGAATTAATTCTATCTATGTTAGAAAATTTAAGCAGTATAATACAAAAAGACATTAAATAAGATCACGAGAAAATAGGACATGAATTATATATTTTATGGAGCTTTCGGAGATCAAGCAAAAAGAAAAAAGGTTATTTTTACGGGCAAACATATTTTTTTATGAAAATAAATGAAATATTATTTCGTTCTTTCAGAGCACAACGATGTGAAAAACATGAGAAAAGACCATTGCTTTTTATTAAGATTCTTACATAGGGCGCATTTCAATCTAAACGGGGCATTTAACGAAGTATATGTGAGTTTGTACAGTTCATTTCTAATTCTAATTTAGCATGGATTTTCAGTTAAAAAGCTATCGTAAATATATTGTTGAGGAATCTGATTGGACAGCTCTAGATTTCTCTGAGCGAATGAAGGATTGCTTAAGAATGAACATGAGATTATGCTAAACGCCACTGATAATTATGGAAAAAGGGTATATTATATGAGGACAGGTAAAATACTTAGTGTCATGCTATCATATCATGATTAAAATACAACATTTAATAGATACTATAAATCCATCAAGAGTTACTCTAGCTGAACTGCATCAATTGGACTGGATCTGGTTTGAATCAGTTTTGGATGATCCCAAAGTTCAAACGCATGGACTGTGTATCTTAATGGATATATCGGGATTTTCTTTGCAGCTGCTAAATTGGTTAACACCTACGAACATTCGTAAAACAGTCAGGAAATTGGAAAATGTCGTAGTGAAAGATGCGACTTTTCATATTGTTCGCTGTTCTTCTTTTGCGAAAATCGCCATAAATGCGTTATGGCCATTTATGCCTGAGGAAATCAAGGGAAAGGTAGGACCTTCATCTAAATTATTTTGGGGTGAAAATTGTGAATTTGATATGATATCCTTTTATTATAGTTCAAGTTTCACTTTAATGATGTGCGCGGTTTATTGAAAGATATAAGTGCCGAAAATTTACCAAAGGAATATGGAGGAAAGATGGAAATTGATTTCAAAGCGTTAAATAATGGATTATTGTCGCAACATAAAGAAATACAATACAAATTAGAGCATTATAGAATTATATGTTCGCAAAATCAATGTTAATTAGCGTAATTACTGATTGTTTCATCAGTGGTCTCTGCACGCTAAAAGAAGAAATATTAATTGTAAATTTCACAGTAAAATTTATATGACATGAAAATTAAAATTTGACACTTTTTTTATGTAGTTTCTTGTGGTAGATAAAACGTATGTTTTGAAGAAGTTGCTATTGCGTTGTTTATCTTTCGTTGAATCCCTTGAAGTCTAATTCTGCTATGTAAACCCCCAAAATAGTTCTTCAGAGATTACAAGTTTCAACTGAGATTCATGATATCAATATCAAAAATTATGCCTGTGAACTGAACAACTTTCCTCATCCAGCTAATAAGAGATGTTCTTTCTTTCATAAGTAGGTGTTACCACCCTTATTTATTTTTTTTTAAAGTAGATTAATTGCCCACATTTAGTATATCTAAATTATATGTCCGCATAAAAGCGTGCACTAAAGATCCACCTCATGGTTTGTTGTTGGTGTTTTCATAGGTCTCTTGGTGTCCACTCGATCACAGTCGATGATAGCCTGCGATCCACTGGTTATATTGCTTATTACTACGTCTTTCATTTCCTTGGTAGAGGGTAGGTTAGAATCATCTAAAAAATAGTATGGCCTATCTGAAATTTCCTTGTCATTTCCTTGTTCCTTGATGTTATTTTACCTGTGACTAAGTGTTTGGTTTATAGGCTATACTGGGTGTTTTGGAGGTTGTATTGCAAACTAACTTATATTCGACACTTACAAAATCCGGTATCTTGCCCCAGTTCTCATATGAGCGCCAATACCGCTTTGGTATATTGGAAGTTTGCTTGGATCACTCTTAACTTGACCATCATGTACTTTCAGGATCTTGAAGCGAATCATCCAGACTCTGAGAAGTACCCACTACTACTACCCCCTAAATAATGTCTCGTCATTTGAAAAATTCTCGTAGCTACGGCACTTTTTTCAGCAATCAGTTTTCCACGTGTACACCTGGATTTTATTTCTTTAGACATATTCTAGTTCCCGCTACTCATTATCCGTCATTGGAATCATGATTAAATCGTTTAGGGGGCTTTTGGATTCAACTGCAACTCAATCCGTACGTGCTTAAAGATTTGGCATTGATGCCATGATTTCCATCAGCACAGCACGGCTTTGGCAGTTTCATGGTAACACATGATCCAGTACTCTCTCACTAAAGATTGTAAAGAGACCATGCCTCCATGCGGCATCATTCAAAACCTACACGGGTTATTCTTGAGTTAGAATTGCTTGTCTTTGATTCAAGGTTTTTCTTCAGGCGAAATTTGCCATCCTTAACTTACACTACCCCGAGTCTCTTCCAGATCTGTTTGCTATACCTTGAACTTTATTCCTCTTATCTTCAGTGGTTTGACTTCTACCTTTCACCTTGGGTATCCGCTTTCTTCCTTTTTGGCTTCCGCCTTGAATTTTTTGGAATGATGGTGACGTGATGTCTGCTCGATTCATTTACTTTTTGTCCATTTCCCTTTGTCTTTCCAATGTCTTGTTCTGTGCACCAGATAGTGTTTATCGTTGCTGCATTGCAGCAACAATATTATCAGCATTTGTCTTGTCCAGTGTGTCTGGTATTCGTTTCCAAGACCGTTACACTTTGCACACAAGCCTCTTTAGAGAGGTTTTCGATAGCCTCTTCTAGTTTCTTTGTACTGGTTTTTTTTTTAATGGTTCCTATGAAATCCTCTGCATTTATGCAAGACTGGTTGTTTTAGGTTGTTGTTAGATTTCTCAAGAACTGCATTTGTGACTTCTGTTGCCCAATCGCACAAATCGTGCATAGCACCAATGGATTGGAAAATACCCTTTCACAGATTACTTTTTGTTCGGGCCAGATAAAATCTAGTTTTTGAACGAGGTCTATACTACGGCCCTTCTCTCCTGTTTATCATCCTGGCCCTGAACAAGGTTCCGACAAGGTTTAGAAGTTGTTATATAACTATGCAGATTATAAAAATAATAACAAAACTAATAACGGCAATAAGTGATTGAGTCAATTTGTTGGCATATGATACATATATTAGCTTATCTAATCTTAATTAATTTGGAACAAGTCTCTACAAAGGATGTTGGATGTTGATGTTAACGGTCTTGTGATTTTATTTTCAAAGGATAATTAAACACCTTAAAAAAGGTCATTAAGTAACATCTTAACAAAAGTTGCATAATAAAGATATATTAATGCAAAAAAATAGTTTTTATTTTATTTTATCTTTAAATGGTGCTTAACCACTTAAAAAAAGAGATTTTTAACACTAAAACGATTGATTATGCAAAGTAAATGTAAACGAGAGGTTACTAGTGATTTTTACTAGTAGGCTGACATCTGTACTCTTCCCATATGTTAAGCTGTTTCATTGGTTGTCACTACATTGCTGGTTTCACGTAAATTCTTCCGAATAAATCCTAATAAGGAAAGTAATAATTGGTCCATCGTACCAGCAGTGAATACGTCGACATGTTGTTAATTTATGGGAAGTACGTCAGCATTCTGCTGCTGCTCGATTTTCTAACAGGCTAACACTTATTCCACAAAAATTCACCAAACACGCAAATTGCAAACACCGGTCAAGCTCGAGATGGTGTAGCTAGCTGACACCAACGAATTTTGGATACTGAAGAAGAACTTTTAAATTTTATCGAAAAAGATCCTTCTAGCACTCGAAAAATATCTTGCCAAGTAAATGTATCAAATCAAATTGCTTGGTGAAGCACAAACAGTACAGACTTTACAACCTGAGGATCATCTCTTACGTCTACAGTTTTGCCGATGGTTTCCACAAAAAAAATATGAAAATCCAAACTTTTCTTCTATTGTATTGGCGATTGATGAAGCAACGTTTATACTCATACCTGAGCTGTCGAAAATCCACACGCACTTTGCAGTAATCATTTCCAGTACAAATTTTCGATAAACGTTTGGGCTGGACTGATCAACAGACAACTTATTGACCCCTATTAACAAACAAACTCGTAAACATCCTGTATATGTCGATAAATGAAACATTATTTACATCACTTTCCCAACATCACCATTAAAAACTTTTTACATCTAAAGGGAGAGAGCTCCAATTAAAACACGGAACGATATTGGAAAAATGCTAATACTATCTACTGCGCAAGTTTCCCCCAAAACTATTGACGCAAAACCGACTAGATTCCCAAGTTTGGTTCAAAAAACTAAATAAATCGAAGAAATATTAATACAACTTATTTTATATCGGCTCTAAATACATGCAGATGATTTTTGTCACAAAGCTAACAGGAAAACCAATACGAGTCGTGTGGGCGGCCATCTACAAACATCAGCGCTCTCTGGTCGGTGTGTCGATATTGGGGTGAAAGTCGTGAAACGTTAGCATTGCTTTAGGGGTTGACGTAAAATCAGTTCTGTTTCTATGGTTATGTGTTGTGTTTTTACTTGTGTTAGCCGTATATGGATATAATTTAGTAAGTAGGTAAGTGAATAAACTCCTAGAATGTTATTCTTTCAAGAAAATATTAATTAGAAGTTGATAGATTTATTAGATTGACTTTATTCACTTATAAAACATTAGAAAGATATTTGTATTAGAAACTATTTAATATTTCTGATACATATTTAGTCAAATTTGCAAAATAAATACGTTGTTATGTCACATATACATTAAATTAGATCAAGCGTGTAATCTATTTGCGTATCAAAAATCTTTAATTTAATTTGAAAATCAATGATCGTTTACATATCTGTCTGTACAGGAAATTTTTAGAACTTTATTTTAACGTTTATAATAGCTTTATATATGTAGATTGTACATTTATATTTGTTTTCTGTTTTACTGTAAATATATATATTTTAATCGAAAACAAAATCTACGTGTATTCATTAGAGAATATATGAATGTAGGGTTGTTGGGTTAAATTAACTGAACAGTTGTTTTACGCTTGAGGTCTTTTGTGCACGTGCCTTTTCTATTCCAAAACGCTTTCATGCATTACGAGTTTTTTTTTTGTTCTACAAAGGCATCTGTATTAGTTATTATTTTCATGTAGAATTTCTCTGTCATTAATTTTTTTTTGTATCCCATAAAATATGGGCATTTGCTGTCAATTAAATGCATTCTAATCTTACAGTTGTATGTATGTCTGCAGTTCTTCTAACAACCCCAACAAGCTGCTTTTTCATACTTATTTGGATGAGTTCCAACACGATTGGGATTTTTCATCAAAGGTTTTGTATCTCCTAGTCACAGTATTTCTTTATTTACTCTGTAGAAACCTGACCTACATAGAGAGGCGCTCATAAAAAAAAAACGTGCTATCCGTTTACATTTTCTTTTTTACCATTGGTGCATTATTATCTGGAATGTTTGAGACATTCTGCCAGTATTTGTTTTTGGACAAAATACCCTATTATATCAGTTTTCTTCGCTTGAAGCTCACATTCAAATATTTATAATTAAGTACACCAATTACTTAATATTTATAGCAAATATGTGGTGTAGTTCTCATATAGGTTTAGTACAGAGTGCAGCAGTGTGGTCAAATTATCTGAGTTAACATAAAATGGACACTGCAACTGTAACAATTCTCTTTACCCTGTTTGATGATTCTCATATTATAACGTTATTAATTCTTCAGCCCGCTGGAAAATTACCAAAGACACCAAATTACTGGAAACTTGCTAAGAATATAACACGCATATACATATGTATTAACCAAATTTGACGTATATACAGGTTGAGTTTTTTTATCTCGAGACAACGGAATATCTCTAAAACACTGCATCAAATCAAAAAAAGATCTTAATAAGATTTGTTATAATGTAAGGAGCTCACTGAATGGTGCCGAACTCGATCCCCCACTCACACCCCAGAGTGGAAGGAGGGACAACTTTGAAATCTTAAATGGGAACCCCCATTTTGTATTGCAGATTCGGATTCTACGCCATCAAGTATGTTTTTGTTTGAAACTTTTTTTTCGATTCGTAACAAATTGAACTGTAATCGCAAAAAAACATGATTGTGAACGTCTAGAAAAAATACACAAAAAAGAGAAACAAGCAAACATGATTTTGTGTTTTTTTTATTTTAACATAAATTAACATTTCAAAAAGCTATGTGTTCGAAACTGTGCCCCTTCACTTCGATACATTTATTTATTCGCAATTGGAATGCTATTCAACGATACAAAACCGTACTTTATTCAGTACTTGACAAGCTGTAAATACTTACACATTGTCCGATCCCCATTTAGATTATTAACTATTAATCTAATATAAATTAGTTAGTGTTGAATATTTGAACAGTAATGGAGGCTATAACATTGCAAGAGAGAATTGAAATGATTTACATCTATGGAGAAAGTGGTAGGAATGTCGATGATGATGTTAATCTTTATTCACAACGTTTTCCTGACAAGGTGCGATCGCGCGCTTCTTTTTACCGAGTCGTTCAACAGTTCTCTAGCGAAGGAACTGTACAGCCAAGAAAACGTAATCGCCGAAAAATTTACTGGAGAAAATAATGAAATGAATGAATGAAATCGCGGAAATCGAGAAATAGCTCGCGGATCAGGAATTTCTCAGTCCACTATCTGCCAAATATTGAAGCGTAGGAAATATCCATTTAGAGTTTCAATGCATCAAGAACTTCATGGGGATGATTTTCAAAATCGAGTGCAATTTTGTCAATGGGCGCTTCAACGGATACAAGATAATCCCAATTTTTTTGCTCGAGTATTATTTTCTGACGAGGCGACATTCACAAATCACGGTACGATAAATCGGCACAACATGCATTACTGGAGTATCGAAAATCCTCATTGGTTGCGCCAAGTTGAACATCAACATCCTTGGAACGTAAATGTTAGGTGTAGAATAATTGGCAATAAACTTATTGGTCCATATTTCATCGATGGAAACTTAAATGGTGAGAAATATCGAAACATCTTGCAGAACGAACTTCCAGTGTTACTTGAAGACCTTCACTTGGACGTACGACAAACAATGTGGTTCCAACATAACGGTTGTCCCAGCACATTATTCAAGAATAGCACGAGAAGTCTTAGATCGAGCCTACAATCGTCGATGGATCGGAAGAGGTGGTTCAGTGTCTTGGCCTGCAAGATCGCCAGATCTTACTTCCCCTGACTTCTTTTTGTGGGGCCACTTAAAGTTTGAAGTTTTATAAGGAAGTGCCAACCACGAGGGAAAACATGATTGAGCGAATCACCAACGCTTGTTCAAGGATTACGCCGGAAATACTTCTCAGTTGTGTGCAATCATTCCAATTGCGAATAAATAAATATAGCGAAGTGGAAGGGCACATTTTCGAACACATTTTCCGAAATGGGTATGAAAGAGTAAAGTTTTTCGTTGTTGAATGGTTTTTTGAAATGTTATTTGATGTTAAAATAAAAAAAAAACACAAAATCATATTTGCTTGCTTCTCTTTTTTGTGTATTTTTTCTAGACGTTCACAATCATGTATTTTTTTTGCGATTACTGCGCAATCTCTTACGAATCGAAAAAAAGTTTCAAGCAAAATGTGCATACTTGATGGCGTAGAATCCGAATCTGGAATACAAAATGTGGGTTCCCATTTAAGATTTCAAAGTTGTCCCCCCTCCCACTCTGGGGAGGTGGGGTGGGGGGTCGAGTTCGGCACCATTCAGTGAGCTCCTTACATTATAACAAATCTTATTAAGATCTTTTTTTGATTTGATGCAGTGTTTTAGAGATATATCGTTGTCTCAAGATAAAAAACTCAACCTTTATATTATACTTTCATCATATGGAGTCTCAATTTTTTTTTTAATCATACACGTTTTTTTATATTATTATATCCCTTGCGTATAAAATTTGCTTTGTTATACGGAATAATGTTTATATTCAACATATTACATTGTTAAACATGCATTGAAATTAATGATCTCAAAATATTAATTTTTGTTCAACATTTCAGTTGTGACAAGCAAACTATGGATCAAAAGTCACCCCCAAATTCACCTGTTCGTAAGGCAATAGAGTATTTCCACAACAATTATGTAGAACCGAAACTGGAGGAGGAATGGCAGAACAGAGCTGAGGAAGAACTGAATGAGACTTCGGTGAGAAGAAAGCAAGAACTTCTAGCATTGAGGATACTTATAGCAAGTATGTGAATCGAATATTTGGTGATGGCCAATATTTTTGAAACAATTTCTTCTTTTTTTCTATTGGCTCCAGAAGATTTTAATATAGACGTTCCTGATGATGACGAATTTCTACTGAGATTCCTACGCGCCAGAAAGTTCGATAGCAAAAAGGCGTTCGAAATGGTATTAATAATTCCCACCGGTATAAGTTATGGATAATATAAACATTTCTACTGATTTTAGATTCAGAGGTATTACCTGATGAAATTAAAATGCCCGGATCTTTTCCGCTGTCCATTGCCTTCGGAATGTCAATCTGTTTTCCAACTCCAGGCTCAATATATGCTGAATCGTAGGGACCAGTTCGGAAGACGGGTCTATGTTATTAGAGTAGGTGAGATAACATTTATTTTATTATATAATTATTGATCCATTGATTCGGAACAATTTATTTCAGATAATTTTGATTCTTCCAGAGCCACGATAGATGAAATATTTCGCACCAACGTACTCGCTCTTGAGTACATGGCCAGAGAAGCAGAAACTCAAATCGCTGGTCTCGTAGTCATCTTGGACATGTCGGGGTTAGCTCTGAATCACGCCAAGTTCTTCACTCCGTATTATGCGAAGAAGACTGTTCAACTAGTTCAAGAAACGTTTCCTTTGAGATTCAAGGGCTTCCATATTGTAAACGAGCCTTTCTATTTCGACGCAATAATGGCTGTGTTAAAACCTTTTCTTAAAGAAAAAATGAAGAAACGGGTACTCACTTCAATGAAGCTATGCTTTTTTCCCTTTTTTTCAACTTTTCTTTTAGATTTTCCTTCATGGGAACGATGTAACATCATTGCAAGCTTTTATAGGGGCTGATGTACTTCCGATAGAATATGGTGGGACTGCTGGTACCTTTGATAATAAAGCGTGGTATATGGAATTGCTAGCAAATGAAGAATACTTTAAAAATATCGATAAGTATGGATATCAAGGATTAGCTGATGCTGGTACATAGTTGCCTGCATTTAGTCCATAGTATAATAATAATTTCTACTTGCCTTTGAAAAAAAAAGGATGCTATCAAAAGAAGAGCGCTGCTTTAAAAAAAATGTACAATTAGTTAGAGAAATTATCATTTCCTTTATTAGTTATATCTATATTGTTTTGTGAATTTGTTTTCTAAGCACTACACAGAGGAATACAATTGTTAAAAAGCAGCAGAGTAAGAGGATATGACGTGTGTTCTAAAAGTTCTTTTAAATTTTAAATGTATTAAAATAATAGTATACTTAACATCGAAAATCCAAATACTTTTTATACCTAATAAGCCTTAATCTAAATTGAAAAAGAGAATGCTAGTTCAATCATGGAAATAAATGTATTTTTTTTTTGCAACAAGCTTATTCTGATGTCTTCTCACAAAAGTGGCAAGATTACAAAATACGGCTATAACCGTTATATTCCTCGTTTCATTTCGAAATTGCAGCACAAAATAGAAGCTAGTTTCAAATTTAGCTTAATATCATGAGCAAACGCGATAATCTAGTATCAAGAAGTTTCATGCAATACAAATACAACGCGTTTTTTTAGTGTTAATGTCACTCAGGCAGAGTTGCTAAAAGTTACCTACGTAGTTAATAGTTAAATGAATTTAAAAGTAATATTTTTCTAGCCTGAAAGGTGAGTATGGTAGATAATCTACTGTGAAATATCAAAGATAGACAAGCGCTTATATGTAGAAACCTGATGTTTATATTATAGCCTGTAATTTATTGTTATTTTTATAACAGTGTGGGATTACAATGGAAGAATTAATAAATTTAAAGTATTAACCCTTGTATTATTTTCCCATCCGCTAAACGGCCATTTACATTCGTTTGGACTGCGCAAGATTGCCTTTTCATGCCTGCGCAAATGCAAGATGAAAAATTGCATTAATTGGGCAAGAAAAGAGATAACTGTTTGGATGAATAATTTATACAGATGTAGGTAAAAATAAATATGATGAAATCACTATTTTCGTTATTCTCATTCGAAAAGAAGCCTACATCATATAATTTACTAGGCATAAGCAACAAAACTCACTAACATTCTCCTAATATAAATTAAATGTTATTGATGTAATGTTTCCGGCTTAATCATAAACATCATTTCTCTTCTTCTAGAAATATGAGCTATTTTGTAATAATTTTGAAATAATACAATTCAGAACTGAACAATTTTTCAATAATTGAGAAATTATTTGAAATAATTATTATTCTGCAAGACTTGTAAGTTATAATCCATGGTTTTTGATTCTGTGTGAGTAAATTATAGCAAGGTAAATGAAAGGAAAATGGTTCAATCTCTCACAAATACTTTAATATCGTACAACCGGTTTCATCCACTAACGGGACATCTTCAGGTCAGCTGAAAGAAGAAATGTGTACTATAATTATGTAAATTAATTAAATTGAAGTTAAAATATATAATAAAATGAAAAAAAAATGTGTAAATTGATGTACAATCTAATTAATAAATAAATTAGAACATGTATAAGTAAAATAAAAAGATAAAATATTGCAATACTTACAATTATAAAACAGTTTAAAAATAAGTCAAATGATAAAATAGTAAAAATTGAATTGTATAGCTAAATGAAATTGTATAAGACTTATTAATAAACATTCCAAACGGACAAACTACACTTTAAAACAAAACAATAAAGATAAAAGTATTTTTAATCAATGGCCGCAGCAAGACGAATGATCCAGAAATTTCTTTGAAGTAAAATATAAATATATAAGGGGGAAAGATCTGGAAAACTCCGCTACGCCATCTATATGTAAAAGGTAAAAGGATCAAAGGGTAAAAAAAACGAAAACTGTAAATACCATATATGTAAACTGACTACCTGTCATCTTTCTAGCAATGTTTTGAATGTCGGATTAGAATCGAAAATAATCTGTGTATTGAGAGGAATAGTATATTTCAAACCAAGGCAGAAAGTGCTCTATTGCAATCGCACTTTCCTCACGTGATTTGAATACAATTTTTTTCCCAGCCAGTCCAATTTTAACTAAATGTCTAAAAATAATAAAGACATACCTGTGAGTGACATGATAGATAGTAGACTTAATCTGTCAAATATTTCTTGAGAACTGTCAAGTTAGCGTCGTTTTAAAAGTGTTTAATAATAGTTTAATTGAAATTTAATACCTAATAATTTAGCAATTATATCATAAATGGGCTCAGACTGGGTCAAATGTACTAATATCATCTATCAATAATATCACATATTATAAGATATATAGTTTCATCATGTCAACCTCACTTACTTTTCCTCCCTAGGGAGGTAAAGTACAACTTTACTTTAGTACTTTTTCCGCTCTGCTGGAAAAACAATTCTTTACCCTCAATTTAATGCCTTACAAGTTCTAAAGCTTACAAGTTATTTAGAAAGATTGTAGCTTTCTCGGTATGCAAAATTTGAAAATTATTTTGTATGTCAAAAGTATGTTTATTGTCTTTAAGGTGCTTTAAGGACTTCCCGTCATTTTGGAAAGCACCTTAACGACAATAAACATACTTTTGACCTACAAAATGGGTTTCAAATTTTGCATACCGGTAAAACTGGAATTTTTCTATATAACTTGGAAGCTTTAGAAACCTACCTTACTTGTAAGCTAGTTGCGTATTTAAGTACTTATGCCAGATGTAAAACTATATTTGCCTTTAAAAAATTAACGTCTGATCATTTTGACTAAGCACAAAAGTGCTTCAAGAAGTTTTCCGTATCAACTGACAAAACCGAGACCAAATCTTAACTTAACATTTGGCTGGCTTTTCTTGTTAGGGTTCACCCACTTAACTATCTTTATCTTCTCTACTCTCTAAGCTCATGGTAAAATACAAAATTTCTGTTTTACCACTCCGCTTTTGTACAGTAAGCATCAAACTATTGTCATAAATGCAAGCAGTCCTACAAAGTATTTCAGCATCTATTTCAAATAACAATTCTTCAATTCCCGAGATTTTTTCAATCTTATTTACCACAAAACGTAGAAACTATAATATTTATGGAATAAAACATATAAATCTTAAATGGCACAGAATAGGTATTATCTTCCATATCTCGAACATTGTCTAAATCAAATTTCTTTCTCATAATATATCATTAATTTAATAATCATTGCTTTTCCTTGTAACGTACAGTTACGGTTGAATAGTTTGGCAGACTGCACACTGACGAAACTGATTTCATATGAATATGAAAATATGAAGCTCAAAGCAGTTCACAAGAAAATTGAGAGATAAGTACACTGAGTTTTAAGAAACTACGATACCATTGCATGTAACTATAGTTTTTTGCAAACTTGCGCCAACCTGACTTAATTTTTGAACTGTGATTATATAATTATCATTTAAAAGATTACAGGTTAAGTTAATTAGGTCTCGATGCAGTACTTTGGCCACTACATAATTTGTATGACTTCTGTCCTGTATTAGGGAATAAACGCGTTACTTCCGTTTCTTTTTTCTGTTACGATACCACCACGACAGGACTGCAATGTCTTCATCATCCGACGCCTTAAGCAGTTGCATCACTATGTCAAGTAAACAGTTTTGTAAAAAAAAAGAATGCCAAGAATAATTACTGGGCAATATGACTTAATTATCGAAACTATTTAAGTATGGAATGATATGTTTTTTTTTTTATTTTGTCTTTGATGTTGATTAACTACATACCAACCAACCAACTACAAAAGATTTCGATCTAAGCATCCTGCAAGGACTGTAATTAAAACGTACACTGCAAACAAATTTAAATTGAATTAATAAAGAAAAGAAAATTTTATTTGTATGCTTATCTAAAAATAACATATATTATTTTTTCCTAAATATGCATAAAGCAATTGCACAAGTGCTGCAATTTATCTAAATGTGTCTGCACAAACTTGAATTAGTACTTTTGGAATTATTAAAGAAAAAAAAAACATCCATGACTCTTGTGAGCATTTTTCGATATTTAGTTATGCAATTAAAATAGTTTGCTCGTTTTGCTGGTTGCCTGACCAGATGCTACTTTTTCTCGTCATGCATTTCTCCATAATAGAGTAAGATTTAGAAAACACTTCTGCTACATGTTTCCCTAATCAATACGCCCAACTTAAAACGTGGCGAATCAATGAAAATTTAATATATTATCTCTAAAAATATGCATTTACGCCCAATATCAATGAAAATGTCTTTAAACTATCTTTGCAAATTAGAATGTTAACTATTTTGATGAACTTGCAATCCCCAAAGCGTAGTTTATCACTATAGAAAGAGCAAGAACTTACATCTGTGACGTACAGATGTCGCTCTATTCGCAATCTTAGCTGATCATGTCATTATTTGCGGAAAATATCTCTTCTTTTCTAGATATTTCAAAACGGGCAAGGGTTTAGTCTGAAAAATATTTCCCTATGTAGAGTAAATACTTCAGGATTAATTTTAATTAAATCGAAGCAAAAATAAACATCATATTCGATGATTTAAATATTATACTATTTTTTCTTGGTATGTATTTGTAAAATACCCATTGAAAAAGACTGTCTTGATTGCACCTTCTACTTTGCTGGAATTATATATTTATAATATTGACATTAGCCATTTGCATTTCAAAATGGATTGTCGTAAAAAAAACTGTTTTCCGGAAAAATTTATTATATTATTACCAATTTAATGAGCGAAGTTAGCTACATACAAATTTCATACATTAATGAATTTTCTTGACATTTAGCGACATTGGCGTGCGTGTTGTAGTTATTTTCGATTATTTATCTTATAATTTTTTTCAAATCGTTTATATTACATCTAATATCACCAAACAATAGTATTCTGAATACTGTAGAAAATAAGGGAATTGTCTGTGGTAATTAGCCCCACAAACAGGTAAAAAATCAATATTAACATTAAGTGAAATAGTTTATTACATTTTATAATTTAAAGGCTTATCATACACTTCAAGCGCAACGAGCTGTCAAAGAAAGTTACATTTTCATCCCTATAAAGTTTCTAGGGTACAGGAACTATACCATTAGATCACGATAGGCGATTGGAATATTGTCATTGGTTTAATAACAATTTAAGGGACGATGACTTGCTAAACAAATCATTTTTCTCGGATGAAGCTGGTTTGATCTAACAGACTATATCAATTTACAAAACTATGTATCTGGTCTGCAGAAAATCCACAACGAATTTCGAGAAACGCAATTGCATCCCATAAGTTGGGGTTTGGTTAGCTATGCCAGGCAACGAATAATAGGGCCAATTTTCTTTCGAGGAAACTGTAACAGCAACGTTACCAACAGATGTTGAATTGTTTATTGCAGAGTTAACAAGAAATGAGCTTGAAGCAGGTTATTTTCAGCACGAAATGCTCCAGCACATACTGCTCGACAAACCTGCCAATATCTTCAACAGTTTTTTGCTGACAGGTCATTAGAGCACAAAGATGGCCACCAAGATCGCCTGATCTAACCCCGTTTAGATACTTCATGTTCGGCTATCTAAAAATAGGATCTATAGAAACCGTATGCACACCATAGTAGAACTGAGAGATGCAGTTTTGTCACTTAATAATTATACTAATTGTATGTTATAATTTAAAGTAATAAATAAATTTAGTTAAACACCAGTTAGTACTGAATTGTAAAATCATAATTTGTAAAGTTAAATTATTTACATTTCATTTTTACAAGCAGAAACACAATCCTAGTCGTTTATATAATGCGAGTTCAAATATAGGTTACGTTTTCCTTATTTATGACAGATCCGTTTACTTTCTATGTTCTAACACTGATTAGTTCAACCTTCATTTACAAACACGCGGTATATACCTACACCCTGCTACTATCTATAGGAGCGAAATTGACAATCATTTTGAATCTCTGTGTACATTGTTTCAAATGAAGTTAGCTAACATAATACAGAAATGAGCAATGTTTGTTTTATTACGTGTATCCAACCTAATAAGTAATCTTTTTTCTTATTTATTATTCAACAATTTACATCCATATTCACTTACTTGCTTTATATTTAATATAAACTGTTTAGCAAATATTGTTCTGTCTGGGGTTATTAAACTTTAGATGTCAAAGAGACCACAAACGTAACCCAGCATTTACCAATTCAATATTGTCACATACGTAAAGAGATCGTTTCGAGTATAAATCTTAGTGGTTTCGGATCGGGTTGGTTGAGGGTGAGTAACGACAAAGCGAACACAACACAAACATAACATCTCAAAGGAGATAGATGAAAGATCGCAAACAATAAATTAAGTTTACATGCTTATATTTACGTCGCAAACCGTTTGATATCGCCGTAGACTAGATAACAATTTCGTAAAGTTACTTTATGAAATCTTCAGTTTAAATTGTACATCTCGCGTATTCCTTATCGAAAATTCAATCTGCATATAGACTTCAATTTCATTATACGGAATCTAATAGAGTGGAGGTGCTCGAACCACTCCTGCGCTTTCCTAATTTCGTAGTTTCAGCAGCGGCTGTTTCCGATAAACAGGAATTTCATTATCGTTCCCGACGAACCAGGTTTATCAAGGAAGAATAAAACCGACAGGTGCTGAACAAGCGTTCGCTAGCTCTAAATAAACTTTAACGGGAGCATATTTCTCGTTATAGGAGGTCCTGAATGCCTCGAAGTAGACCGAACACGTTATAAAGTGAAGTGGTGGGATAATTTGTGACTCAAACTTGTACCTTACCTGTGTGTTTGTATACAGTCAATATTAGAAACATGCATAAAATATGCTGGGGAAAATACGAATTAAAACGCCATTTGCTGGTTTATTTCGGCGTAGTCTATATTTATGAGTGTTTTAGTTAGTAGAAAAAGTTGTTTCGAAGGTAAGGGAACGTTATTAATACAGGTCGGATTTGTAGCCACCAAAAACATAAAAATATTTTTTTGCTTACAAGAAAAAGCAGTTTGATAAAGTCAAAGCAATTGTATACATTCACAGTTTTAGTTATTAATATTTAAATTAATTTAACTAATTGAATGCTTTTTAAAATAGTTTTAAAGCATAGAAAATATATAATAATCTTGCTTTCTTGGCCAATACGGTTTATAGTTTTAAATAAAATTCTTGAGTATAGTGGGTATATGTTTAATTCATCTTAATTCAAAATTAGGTACATGGTTTTCTAACGTTTCGAACGGAATTCCGTCTTTTTCAAAGGCATAAGTAGTTATTTTACAACTACAATTTAATAAGCATTTATGTTATTATTCACTGTAAAACTGAAAATGCAAAAACTTACTTAGTTTATGGTTCCACAGCCTACCCATCCATAATTTTGTACAATTTAATTTTTTGAATACTCGTTCTTTTTCGAAAGTAAATTTAGTGGTGATGAGAGAAATCAAACATTTTTAATCATTTCCGGAATATGACCGGAAACTCAAAATTTCGGGTTTTCCTTTTTTACTTATAACCTTTTTATTTTGAAAGATACGAAATGATTGTAAAGAAATGTCAATAAAAAAACATTTTAAAGTAGATTTCTAAAAACATTCTATAATGTCAGGTAGGACAAACACAGTGACTACCTGATATGAATGAAATATATTGGTTTCACTTTAACAACAGTTTTTTTTTAAACAATTTACAACGTAATGACTCATAAAATATATTCCTTAATCATGAAAAAATGAACAAAGCAATAATAAAAGATAAGGTAAATGGGGCCCCCTTGAAACGTTATTACATTGAAATTATTGAAATCTAAACAAAGGACAAAGAGAAATATGACTTTGAAATTACAACTAATAACAAACAAAGAAGGTAAGACTTCCGTAAGAGGACCGCTGATTTGGTAATTTATATGCATACTAACGGAAACAGCATGTGTTCCTGAGTGTAAAATAGCTATTCATTTTTTGAGCAAATAGAAAGAAAGTATTAAAAACAGTGTTGGAAAAGTACTATTTCGAGGTTATGTGCGAGGCGTTTTTGACGGATTTAACATATGGTAGTACTGAAATGGAAGGAAAAGTTACTAAAAGTGCCCAAATTTTGGATAAAACGCCAAAATAGAAACTGATTTGTTAAGTTAATGGGAATCAACTGTAAATTAAAGTAATAACTAAGCAGCGGTTCGATACAATATCCTGAAATTTATTTGTTTTAAAGTATTTGTTTATTTTTAACACTACAATTGTAAGAATTATTATAAGTTGTCACATTTCTCATTATCGGTTTCTTATAATTGGTTGGTGTATCGAAGAGAAATAAATTCATATTTCATTTAGATGATTTGTAGGAAGTTTACATATAAACTGTATTGTATAGTTGAAGTTATAATTATAACAGAATCATTTCATATAAAAGCAATTTATTTGATTACATCGTGAGTAAAGCATTAATAAAAAGATGAATGACTTGTTTGAATTAATGAATTTGTCAATGTAATAAGGTGTGGAGTTCTTTCTCCTTTCTTAGTGCCTCTAAAACAATAATATATGCAAAATAACTAAGTATTCCATATTTTAATTTAATATATAGACTAATTTTGCTTTGTTTCGCATTTAAAACCGAATTATAAAAAGACGATATAGAAACAACAAACTGCTTTATTCAATTTTATTAAATAAAATCTTTGAATCACATTAATGTAATGAATTTGTTTGATTTTAAACATTTAATTTGAATTGCACTATACATATCATAAAATGTCTTTGTTATAGGTCACATTACCTATATTTATTTTTATATTATTTTAAGATCCCATGATATAACTGGTGTTATATTATCCTAAAGTACTCCGAATCGTTTTCTATGAGCCTAAGTATCCAGTGATTTTTGTCGTGACTGTGACGATCACAGTTTCGCTTCCTTCAGCAAAACCTCCACTTGAATATCGCAATCACACAACTTCCATTCCAATTCAATTTTCCCCGTAAAAGGAGGGTTCCCATTTCCTACTCGGAGGTTTCTTTCCTTGCAAGAATGTGTGTATGTACATCGAAACTTCAGTAGACACTGAAATGGGATCATTAAATCAAATATGGACTGTCTTTTGTGTACACTTACCCAAGTAGTGCCATCGATGCATTACATTATGCTCTTCTCCATCGACATTTCCTGGACGGATGTTGTAATAGTCAGAATTAGGACTTCACGATAAAATAAATCACAAACCTATTTCATTTATTTTTTATTTCGGCGGCACTAAAGCTAAAACATCTCTACAAACAGGTCTACGCACCATAAAGAAGAGGAGGATTTAGAGAAAAATTAATTGCAATGGCTAAACTGACAATTTCAGTCACAATTCAATCTAGTTCGTTTGAATTTTGCGCCTGTTTTGTCTAAATTTTAGTAACTTTTCTTTCCACCCCATTAACCACACGTTATATCTGTTGTATCTGTCAAAAACGCCTCGCACATAACCTCGAAATAGCACTTTTCGAACATTGTTTTTAGTACTTTGTTTTCATTTGCTCAAAAAATGAATAGTCATTTTACACTTAGGAACACATGCTATTTCCGTTAGTATGCATGGAAATCGCCAAATCAGTGGTCCTCTTACGGAAGTATAGCCGTATAGCCGTAACAAAGAAATAATATACCTAGGCGGTAAACTTGCGGTTTTTGTTGGTTCTTTGCAGTGGGCGTTGTCTCGGCGAGTTGATCCTCTGTCGGCGTACGTGGAGGTTATGTCCGGTGATCGCCTCGAAAACGGGCTTCTTCGTCGCGGTATCCCTAACTGCAGATGGCACTTGGACTGTTGGATCACTAGCGACGGCATCCACACTTTAACTTCACCAGCGGGCGCAGATATCATCACAAAGATGGGGAATTTAAATATCCCACCACGTGGTTTAAAACTGCAATGCTTGAAACATCCGATTGTTTATAGGCTCGGTACTTCTTCTTTCGCTGGGATTTATTTATACGGATGGGGCCTTGAGTTAACCCACTCGGTATTTTTAATATATTTGTGTTCCAACTGGCATACAATGGCCGTTCTCCTTGGCTACTCTTTTTCGACGACCTTTTCACACGTCCGACTCTTACTTGACGCTAGATGCTAGCCCGCGCTTGGGCGCGTAGCAATTTCGGAGACTATTTTATTACTCTGCCGCATTAGCCAATCAGGAATAATAAAACAATCACGGGGTGGCAGCAAAACCCAAATAAATATAGTTGTGGCAAGTTGTTACATATTTAAGAAAATACATGAGTTTAATAGCGATCAGCATTGTTGTTACTTCTACTAACCATGTGCTGTAGTCATAAGTAATACGTTACTTAGCACAAATTCGTCAGGTACGCTGTGTAATAGCCGTTAATAAAAGCACTAGTTACAGTAACAACTTGCATTCAGGAAACTGGGTTTAGTTGCAGGTATTAATTAACGAGAATAGTTCCAAGTAAAACTTTATCTACTGTAAGTAATTTTTTATCAAGTAATCAGTTTACTTAGCCCATTTTTCTCAGTGCGCTTTAATCCTATTCTGAATGATTAAATAACAACCTACTTTACGAATTACTATCTGACAATTCGCGTATGTTTAGTATTCTATGCAATCCATGGCCCGCTTATAAGGCATGTAATTTTTCAGAAATTAAAAATTGCGTATAACTTGAGAACGGCTGCAAACAGATATATACCTGAAGAAGATCTAAAAAATTCTATCTATATATGTCATAGCCAACTATATAGTTTCTATCTACAAAAACAGAAGTTTGTCTCATAACTCGGAAACAAATGAAGATAGAGGCATTATAGAATATGTTTAGAAACCAATCATAAAATATCAATAAAAAAAGGTTCTGTGTTGTTATTTCGTATTTTTTAAAAAAAGGATTATAAGTAAACAAAGAAAACTCGGATTTTTGAGTTTCCAGTCATATTCCAGAAATGATTAAAAATGTTTGATTTTTCTCATCACCACTAAATTTACTTTCGCAAAAGAGCACGTAAAATCTCCTATAGTTTTTGTGCATCTATTGAAATAAAGAAGATTTCCATATAATGCCGTAGAAATTGCCCTAGCCTGTACATAGGTCAAACAAAACAATATTTAAAAGATTGTTTAAATGGATATAAATATACAAGTAACATTACAGATTTAAAAAAAAAAACATTATACAGGTAATTTTCAATATATGGGACGAACCTTAAGCGCTGATTGCTGGGGTTATTTTGATCATAAAAGTTCATAAGAACATATGTCCAAAATCGCTTAGTTCTAAAGTTGTACAATGTTTAATAGTAGGTTAACATAATTAATGTTTATATTATAAATTAACAAAATAATTAGTAAAACAAAATTAACTTATATTAGCTATTGAAAATGACCGCCCCCAACAGCAATACAAGCTTCTATCCTCCGTCGTATTGACTGGCGAGTCCATTCTAAAATACCAGGGGTATTTCGAATTGTTTGAAAAGCTGCGATAACACGATTTCTCAGTTCATCGACATTTTCAATGGGAGTCATATAAACTAATGATTTAAGGTGACCCCAGAGAAAAAAGTCCAAAGAATTTAAGTCTGGAGACTGAGGAGGTCACGGTTGTAGACCTTCCCGTCCTATCCACCGATCTTGATACGTATTGTCCAAAAACTCGCGAGCAACTAAACTAAAATGCACTGGAGCACCGTCATGCATAAAATGCATTTGTAATCTTAATTGCAACGGAACTTCTTTCAGCAGTAGTGGTAGCACCTCTTCAAGAAAATTGCGGTATACCTCGCCATTTAACCGCATCGGTAAAAAATGTGGATCTATCAAGTGATCTCCAACAATTCCGGCCCACACATTGACAGAGAATTGATGTTGATCACGGGCTTTCACTAGTTCGTGCGGATTTTCTTCGGCCCATATGTGATTATTATGAAAACTAATAATCGCGATTCTAGAGAAAGTAGCCTCGTCAGTGAAGAATATTTGAGCCAAATTGTTAGGATTTTGTGCGATTGTGTTGCATCCATTTACAAAAAGCCACTCTTTGCGGAAAATCTGCCGGCAAATGTGCCTGCACCCGTTGAATGTGATATGGATACAACAGTTGATCTTTCAATATTCTCCAAACTATGGCCTGACTAATGTTTAAAGCAAACGCAATTTTGCTGGTGCTTATAGTAGGATGTTCCTCAATTTCATTTAGTACCATTTCTTCAACTTGTGGAGTTCTCACTGTAGATGGGTGCCCGTTATCAGTCGTCCGTTTTTTTTTAAATTTCCCGTTTCACTAAGGCGTTGGTGAAGACGGGCAAATATTGAATGATGCGGGATGATACGGTTCGGGTATCGTCCTTCATAAACACGTCTAGCAGCTCGCGAATTTCCATTGGCAAGACCGTGAACGAAATTCATATCAAAATAACCTCAGGAATCAGCTCTTAAAATTTGTCGCATATATTGAGAATCACCCTGCATAGACACAGGTCAATTTAATTTTAATAATACTAAAATTCAACAAGGTATTCTTGTTCTCTTATACTCTAATATGTTTCATTTATCAGTTTAGAACTACAAAAAAAAAGTGTACAAAAACTGTATTAATTATACTCCGTTTAAATGAACACAAATCGCTTTTTTGTCTTAAAATACATCCTCACAGCACAGCAATAAAAACACCCGCTCATATCTATATTTTATCACGATTCCCTCGTGGGCGATTCCAGCTGCTATCTAAAAGTTCACCCTTTATTTCAAAATAACCGTACAAAATCCCTAACTACTGAAATTATAATGAGCTCGCATCGAAGATCCCCCCTTCATTCGTTCAGCTGGAATATTAAATCGAAAATTACGTGCGCTGCCGCCTACGATTCGAGCGAGGCGGTTGGGTATCAGCGATAGCGCTCTAATACCTGATCTACTATTACGACGCTGCCGACATAATTCCGCTGGAAAATTCGAAAGGCGCTATGAAAATGAACGTCACGAAGCGGGAATGCTGTCAAGAATTGTAGGAAATGTCCTATTGCCGGTAGTCGAACTGCCGAAAGCTGATCCTATCTCCGCTGTATGTCGAAGCACAGGTAGACAGATGTGCATTAGGTACCTAAATACTGTACAGAGTGTTGTAGAATTGGCGTTTGCGTTTTTAGGATTTGAGTTAGAATGCTAAAAGAAATCGAAAATAAAGAGTGAACATTTTTTCATTTATCATTTGTTATGGAACAAAATTTTGTAAACCTCAAATTTAATTGCAACCAAGCAAGCAACCAACATTTTCCGCATCTGTTTTTTTTACAAAAATGTATTTAAATGGGTTGATTTCTGCTTCAAGGTCACACGTTTTATAATCGAAATATTAACCTTCTTCAATATATAAAATATATATACAGGGTGATTCTCAATATATGCGACAAACTTTAAGAGCTGATCCCTGAGGTTATTTTGATCATAAAAGTTCATATGAGTATATGTCCAAAACGGTTTGGTTTTAAAGTTATTGAATGTTTAATAATAAATTATGAACTATGACTAACATACGATATAATATCACAGTTGGTTCTTCAAAAACTATTATGTTGAGAGGGAATTGTTTATTTGTCATTTCAATATTTGTCAATAGTTGTCAGAGTATTCATTCAGTTTATTGCCAGTTTCTGTTTTCTAAAATGAATTACACGAATGCTGAGTGATATGCATTTCGTTTACGGTCTTGCCAATGGAAATTCGCGTGCTGCTAGACGTTTTTATGAAGAACGATACCCGAACCGTATCATCCCGCATCATTCAATATTTGCGCGCCTTCACCAACGTCTTAGTGAAACGGGAAATTTTAAAAAACGGACGACTGATAACGGGCACCCATCTACAGTGAGAACTCCACAAGTTGAAGAAATGGTACTAAATGAAATTGAGGAACATCCTACTATAAGCACCAGCAAAATTGCGTTTGCTTTAAACATTAGTCAGGCCATAGTTTGGAGAATATTGAAAGATCAACTGTTGTATCCATATCACATTCAACGGGTGCAGGCACTTTTGCCGGCAGATTTTCCGCAAAAAGTGGTTTTTGTCGATGGATGCAACACAAAATCGCACAAAATCCAGACTATTTGGCTCAAATATTCTTCACCGACGAGGCTACTTTCTCTAGAAACGCGATTATTAATTTTCATAATAATCACATATGGGCCGAAGAAAATCCGCACGAGCTAGTGAATGCCCGTCATCAACATCAATTCTCTGTCAATGTGTGGGCCGGAATTGTTGGAGATCACTTGATAGATCCACATTTTTTACCGATGCGGTTAAATGACGAGGTATACCGCAATTTTCTTGAAGAGGAACTACCACTACTGCTGGAAGAAGTTCCGTTGCAATTAAGATTACAAATGTATTTTATGCATGACGGTGCTCCAGCGTATTTTAGTTTAGTTGCTCGCGAGTTTTTGGACAATACATATCCAGATCGGTAGATAGGACGGGGAGATCCACAACCGTGGCCTCCTCGGTCTCCAGACTTAAATTCTTTGGACTTTTTCTCTGGGGTCACTTTAAATCATTAGTTTATACGACTCCCATTGAAAATGTCGATGAACTGAGAAATCATATTATCACAGCTTTTCAAACAATTCGAAATACTCCTGGTATTTTAGAACGGACTCGCCAGTCAATACGACGGAGGATAGAAGATTGCATTGCAGTTGGGGGCGGTCGTTTTCAACAGTTAGTATAAGTTAATTTAGTTTTACTAATTATTTTGTTAATTTATAATAAATTAATATTTTTGTCTAGTCTCGATAAACTTCTTCCTTGGAGTAACCTCATCGAAAGTAATCTATGAGATTGGGTGATCTAGGAATTTCATTGGAATAGGTTCATCTCTTTCAAACCATCTTTTGGGAAAATTTTCTTTCTGGAAATTTCTCACTTTTATTCCAAAACATGAAACTGTTCCATTAACAGCTGTATTAAAGTTCTAATTAAATATTGAAGATACACATTAGTGGACTAGATTTGGTGGTCCAAATCAATTTCATTAATATGATGATAATGCCTAAGCGTTTACTTGTCATCGTCCTGGATAAGATCTCCGGCCTTTTCAGTGCAGGTTTTTATTGCTCCGTTCATGCATATTATGAGTATTTATGATACTCAACCATATTTAACACTCAATATAATCCTTTCAATCAAATATGGATAATCTTTGCTATGCAACCTTTACAATAACGGAATTTAAAATCCCACAGACTTAACATCTCGTGATGCCGTTAAACGAAAAGCAACTGTGATAAAGTTTAGGATAACTGCGCCAATATAGCTTTAAGTTAAGCAAGAAGCTATATAATGGTGATAAATCTAATAAAATAAATAACAGGACCTGCTCCGATAAAACTTTAATGATGTTTCTAACTACGCACTTTAAAATCTAGCTGAGTTACTATTTCGTGATACCACTAAACAAGAAGCAAGGGTGATAAACTTTAGAGCATTTGCACCAACAAAATTTTGATGATGTTTGCAACTACGCATTTTAAAATCTACTACTTCGTGATACTATTAAGCAAGAGGCAATGTGCAAAGTTTAGGGCGTCTGCACTGATAAAGCTTTGATAATTTTTGTAATTACACACTTTAAAATCGTGCCGATCTACTGTTTCGTGATACTGCTAAACCAGAAGCAACGGTGTTAAAGTTTTGGGACAGCTGCAGTGATAAAGCTTTGATAATTTTATAACTAGACACTTTAAAATTGTACTGACTTAGTACTTTGTGATACCGCTTAACAAGAAGCAACGGCGTGCTAATGAAGCTTTGATAACGTTTGTAACCACGTACTTCAAAATCGTACTGACCTATTACTTCGTGATACTTCTAAGCAGGGAAAAACAGTGTTAAAGTTTAGGACTTTTTTAGCCTTTTGAATCAATTTCCAGGACAGCGGGCGTCAATTCTGTGACAGCCTGTAGGTAGATTTTTTTTTTGCAAAGAAGTCCTTATTTTGATAAAATTAAAAGTATGTTACTCAGGCTTTTCAATTTCCTGCATTTTTTGATACTACTAGAGAGATCTGCCAAATTTTCTCAATACGGCACTGCCGTAGTCGACAAACAAGGAATGAGAGACGAAAATATTGATTACCTAGTGCCGTTTCAACTAACCCAAGCCCGGATTCGTCATGTCTAATGCAAGAGTATCCCTCCCATCCGGGTGCTTTAGTTACAAATTCCTGATTGTATTCATGTCACATAGGCAATTAAGGCAGAATACATCGTTTCTGCGGACGATTCTCTGCTTCTCCGTAACCATTTGTATGCATGTATTGAGGTATCAAGTAAATTATGTGAGATTCACGTATTGTACTGGCGTGCCTACGAGAAAGAAAGAAGTGAAGACAGTGGTGGTTTTCAGCATTTTGATGTGTTTATAGCAATTATGTCCAAAATTATTGCGTTTTCGGTGTTCCAATTAGATGTTCTAATTCACCTTCCTAGAATACATGTATCTTTTTTACAACAAACTTTAAAAATCGTACGCTACACTGACGATTAAGACTTCCTTTACTAAGTGGGTCAAATATTTCCTTTTCGTTAAACAAAAAAAAATAAATGCTTCTTGGCGCAAAAAAAATTAATTGCTTTTTGGCCATCATCAAGGGTAAAATCTGTTAGAATCAGATGACATACGAAAGATACTAAATCAATGTTAAAAAAAACTAACAGTCAAAGAAAAATATGAAGAATAGCCCGGGTGCTCCGAAGATCGTAATTTTGGGCTGTATTGGTGTAGAATGGCTCCAGAATGACGTTAGAATGTTTATTTTTCGTCGAAAACCACATCTTCCACACTTTTTGCTTAAAAAAAGATGCAATTTTAAGGTTATATCACCACAGAAAAAATGTCCAAATCTTGAAAAGACATTTATCAACCAATAACTGTTGTAACCTAGTATTAAATTGTTTCAAATGTTGAAATAACAACTTATCATGTATTATTTTTGTCACCAACGTACCAACATAAAAAAAAAACTCAAAGCGGCTGTTCACCGCGAATACAAACGTATACCTTTTTTGACAAAAATAATCCATGAGATAGTGTTATTTCAAAAAAATAAGTAAATTGAAACAATTTAGTACTCGTTACAACGATTATTATACATATTAAATGCGTTCATTCTCAATGATTTCGACGTGTTTTTTGTGGTGACATAACCTGAAAATCACATCTTTTTTTATAAAAAAAAGTATGGAAGACTTGGTCTCCGACGAAAAATAAACAGTCTAACGTGATTCTGGAGGAATTCTATATCCATATAGCCCAACATTACGATCTTCAGAGCACCTATTCTTTATATTACCCCAGTCAAATTTAAGGCTTCATGACATAAGACCATTCCATCTAGGGTAAATAACGGTATCTTAATCTCACTTACTGGTTTTCCATTTGAATCTATGTTGGTTACCTGGCAGCGATAACAATCGAAGCCAAATTACTGGAAATTTTAGTTTAAATGAGCATTCTCCCAGTGGTCCTGAAACAAGACGACGGTTGTCTGTCGGAACCCCCGCATACCTCCAATTTCATCCAAAAAGTCCACACCATCACACTGGTAATTTGAGCTGTCCATACGTATCAAAGTATTTTATCGACCCAACTAAAAAAAAGAAAATTACTAATTTGGTTTATATCAATTTTACCCAGTAAATTATATTTTTCTCATTTATGTTACACGTGTCATTTTGGAGTTAAGTTTGTAGGAACCGCTATTATATTTATTTGTATTAAGAATTTTAATTTATTCGATGTTGGCATAAAATCGACACTATGTGTTCTGTTACTTTAGGGGATTTCCTTTTTTTCCTCTGCAATCTGGATGTGATCGCTTAATTTCCAGTATTCGGAAAATATTTGATGTCTTTGCTCAAGACTTAGTTTTGCATGACAATTGCAAATGCAGCTTCTACAACCGTTTTTCAGACTTTTCTCGAGATGCACAAAACCTTTTCTATCTGTATATTCTTTGTCTGTATTACGAAGTAACTTTCGTTCATTATCTTTTAATTTCTCAGGTATTTTACGACGGTTTCTCGTTTTTTTAGGCTTAATTTCTGATTTGCACTTTTCTTTGTTAAAATGTTCTTCAATTAGATTATTATTTTCTTCAACTAAACTATTATCGGCAAATATCATCTAAATCATAATTTAAAAAAGATAAGAGGCAAACAATACACCTAATTACATAATTACCACAATCACATTGTTGATTCACACCTGTTCTAAGGGTTCGAGCTGCGTCAGTATACTGGCAAGAACTGTATCTAGGATCTATAAAATAAACTCTTATAATTAAAATTAGTATTACAGTTAGTAAAGTATTGTGCACTTTGCTTCGGTACCGCAGGAGTTACTACTTAGATTATTATCTTAAATTGTATATACGATTTGCTGAAAGTAATATGCGAATAAACATTGAAACATCTGTACCATGCTTTTGTACCCACTTGTTTCTTGAGTGAATACAGATAGATGGGTAAATTAAACATACACAATTAGAACTATATTACGTGCCATTTTTAACCGAAAAAGAGGTTGTATACAATTTAAGATAAAGTTAACTTTACATAACCGTTTAAATTATGCATTACTACATCCAATTGTGTTAAAATGTCTTCGGTAAAGAAGGAATCATTAGAATCACTCATTTTTAATTCCTTAAGTGGTATATGAATAAGAAATAATTTAATTATGCGCCAACCGCCACTTTGCCTTTGAATTAACACTCTTTTATAGTACACTTTTACAATACATTGCTCATACGCCCGTTTGCTTTTAACACAAGATGGGGCTATGGCTCTTGCGCCCCTTGTCCAAGCTTCACACGAATCAAATACTGGTCTTTACGCCTTTTGTTATACGATATTTGTTGTCAATATTGAATGTACACATCGCCCT
>RXPK01001880.1:0-62863 GCA_004143645.1 Protaetia brevitarsis | reverse complement strand
TAAATGTAGAATTTGGAAGCTATTGGTTTCAATACATATTTGCAGTTTTCGCGGTTTGGTTCAAATCACACGCTTCAATATTTCTGGCGTAATTTTAAACACCCTGCGTTTAGCCATTTCCTCACTTCGTCGTCATTTAAGGGAGGCGTAGCATATATTTTAACGGTGCAATGATAATATAAAACGAAGCTAATTAAACTAATAGAACTCAAATAACTGGAAGATGATTATAACGATATTGGATAAAAGTGTAATTAACATCGTTGCAACGACAGCTTGAGATATAAAAAAAAATATCAATTGTTTCAATTTATAGGTACATGGCACTCTGTGTAGAGAATAGTTTTTATATATTTATCAATCATAGCATACTGCTGTTTTCGTATCCATGGCATGTTGCAAAATCCTATTAGAAATTTAAAAACGCAATATCTTGCTTAATATTTAGAATAAAGATAGAGTGTTCTATGTTTTTGTAAGGCCACAGAATTTATAACATAGCCTACTCTGGTTTCTATTTAAGAAAAAAATAGTCTGACGTCCTAACTAAAAATCTTGAAGATTAAAAGAAAGTAGATTTCATATCCAAATCTCAAATAAAGAACTGTATCTGTAATATCTAAACTATTTTCAGAAATTTTAAATAATAGGAAAGCTATATCGTATAATAGATTTTAAAGGAAAGCAATTTTTTTAAATATCTTGAAAACAGCAAGATAAATTTAAAATTTGATTTTACCAATGTTTTTATCTCGAAAAAGTAGCTCGGAACTGCCTACCTACCTTATGTTTTCGTATGTTTTACTTACTCAATAAACAACTTAATCGCCATCAGACGGTGAAAGACCTGGGTGTTACATTTTACTCCAAACTGACGTTTATTAATCATGTTGATTTGACAGTTGCTTGCTGCTTACAGGGCAATTGTACGATTCATATTGTTAGGATCTGTAGGGATTTTCAAAGACACTGATGTTTACTAATTACTGTACTATGCTTATGGTCCGCTCAAAACTGGAATATGCTTCATTAGTCAGGTATCCCATTTACCTGATCCACATTAACAACATTGAGTCAGTTCAAAGACGTTTTGGAAAATATTTAATCTTTAAGCTTGATGGTGTATATCCAGTGAGAGGGACGTATTATGGCGATATACTTACTACACTTAATTTGGTATCATTACGTATAAGGCGTATTATGCTAAACGTGAAATTTTTGAGGGAACTTGTTAAATAACAACATAGACTGTTTATGGTTGTTAGGTAATAGTTATTTGTATCACTAGGCCAGAAACTACAGTTTTGCGAGTATGAGTACGGTTTGTACAAAGTGCGAATACTCGCAAAAGAGTTCCTGGCCGTGTGATACACAATGTTTTTTGGGCCGACAAATCTTAATTTTGATTGAAAATAGAAAAGAAATTTTGACACTAAGGAGTTGACAGTACAAGTTGGCACACATGTCACATATACCTTAGTATTTTGGTGTTTCTGAGAATAAATCTTTTTCTGTAATTTTCCTTCTAGTTTAATATCTATTTATCAATAATGGGTGCAATGAAGACACCAGTTCATCTTAGCATGGTTGAACAGTAGCTTAATGACAATTCATTACACATCTGTCATGTGAATCTAGTGTGACCAACCTTTAGTGACATTTTTGCCTGCCTGCAGTAAGTACTGCAAAAATGACGAAGGCGTAAAAAATAAATTTAAATTGCCTAGAATAGAAAGTCGTCATCAGCACGGAACAAATGTTTTGGTTAAATCTCCAATATCAACAATGTGCACGAACTTTAACGATATCGCTTATTTGTGTGATATACATAATGATTCTTTTAAATTTATATCAGGAATTATCACTGGTATGTAGTTAACTATGCCCTTTTCTTCTTTTTTCCGTACAAATAACCTTTATCTCAATTAAAATTTTGTATTTTTTTTCCTTCTTACTACTGTATTCGCTTATCTATATCTAGATATAGTTCATTTACTATAACAGACGAGGTACTACGTGAGTCAGTTTGCTATGACGTCACGACCGTGTTGCAAATTTTCTGTTAGGTTATTTAACTGAAACACTTTTGACATGTGAATAAACAAACTCTTAAAAATAACATTTACCGTTAATATTAGTGATGATTGTTTTTGAAAATCAGAATTTAAAGTATGTTAACCATGATAGCAGTGGAAAAAATAACAAAAAGTGAGTACAATAAATTTACTCGGGACCATTATCGCTTAAAGTATTCACAGTAACGATTAGTATGCAAGTTTCTTCTCTATCCAAACCAATCTCTCTGATTTACTACTTCTGAATTTCGTTCCTAATATGTTATACCCAAGTACGTCTCAATTTTCCAGACTAATTTAATTCAATCCGCTTTACAATTGTATGCATCCTCCGATCTGCCATATTTCATCCATCGTTTCGTAACAAACTTCCTTTTCTTTGAGAACAAATAATATCTACCACAACAATATGTTTCAACCACAGAAAATGTCTTTTTCTTTAAGAGCACTGTTCAAAATGTTTAATGTGTTATGTTAGTTTGAAAAATGTATGTGAACCACTTCTGTAAGCAATATTTGTATATACTCACTATTTTTGTACATGTCATAAATTGTGTTTCCAATAGCACATTGATAATGAGTAGAATAATCAATTTTTACAATATTTATTTCGTATGCATTTTTCGTTTTGGGTTAGTGGATGTAATTTCTTGTTTACTCATGGATGAAATTTTGCTTATGTTTGCAACATGAGTGTTTAGAGCACTCGTTACTCTCTAAAAACGAAATACTGTAAAGAATATGACATTAAAAATATATGGATTTTATTTATACTCCTCGCACGAAAGTTAACGGGATTAATGGCCCGTGTGCTCGTGTTCTGTGTCAAAATACGATTAACTATTAACTGCTATTAACTCCTTCGATTGCTTACACAATGGTTTCGGTATGGCTTAGTTGTAATAACCACTTATTTTAAATAAATATATACCAAGTATAAACGCAAATTTCCACACTTTACTGCAAATGCAAAATATTACCCTTTGACAGTTGACAGCAATAACTAAATTGGTGGGAATACGTTTGGAAGATGTGACAAGCATGCAATTTAAAAAGCAGTAGGCACCAACATAGTATCTTTAATTGAACATGAATAAGTTATATGTAAGTTGGTTATTTTAATAATATGGTATTGCATGTCCCGAATTTGCAAGTAATGACGTACATCGTCTGTTATAGTAAATGAACTTTAGGTATTTTTTTTTCCTGTATTTGGGTTCTTCTTGGTTCCTCTTAAGAATAGTGCGAGATCTCCAACGTTTCGAGGAGTTATCTACACTGCTGTTAGGTAAGTAAGCAAGTAAACCATCATGTCACGATTTTTTTCTCATTTAGTCAATCTGTTGAAGAGATCTCGATGATGAATAGATTGATTAGAACACCCTGTATTACCCGGGCTTAAACTTTCTAGACACAGTTCATTAAAATTATAACACCGATTAAATCTTTCGGGAGTACAAATACACCCATCATCGAATATCATTTTTAACATAAGTAACATGGAATTAGAAAGGTGTCGTGTTACTAATTGAAAATAAAGATTAGTGGGCTGTCAAATAACACAAAAAGGGTCTCCTAGGGAACCAGAGATCAACACGCAGATCGGATCCAGGCATCGGAAATCGGAATGACGTGACGTCATAATCCGGTTGTTTCACACATGTTGAGCCGAAAAGCCACTACCACCAGAAGATAGCAGTCGTAGTGTACGCGCGTACAAAACAACCGGTGCTACAACACCCAGATCCACAGACACTAGCACACGCATACCTAACGATGGTCATCGTGACGACAGAGTGGAGGAACCAAATCACGGCCAACACGGTTTCTGTATAGTCAGTGTGTTTCGCGGCTCCGTAGCTCGCAGATCCATCGAACATTGACTACGTATTAAGGCGACGGCGCGCGTTAAACGAAAACAGGCGAGCGCGAATAATCCGTGTATTGCTAAGATAAAAAGACAAAAAAAAAAAATACGTTCGCGAGTTTTGTCAGCTCGATCGCGAACATTACAGCTAACGAATTTCTGAAGTACATGAGGAAATATGCTGCGCGCATAGTTTATATAGAAACAAATCGAAACGTATTCTATTATTCGAATATCTAAGACTTTTGATAGATGTTTCTTTGGTGGTGTTTGATTTGAAAAGAAATGGAGAACACGAACGGAGAACTGCCAGTGGAAAATACCGTCGAGAACGATGCCACAACCACCGAAGCTCCCATGTCCAAAACCACCACGATCAGTACTATAGCGGTTCAAAGCGGCAAAACTCGCATCGTTATAGCTCTGCTGCAAGTACGTAAGGATTAAGTATTTTGCGAAAAAACTAATTCGTTGTGTACGCGAATCGAAACAGCCAGTCAATTTGGGTTACTTTGGCGGAGGTATTTTCTAAATGAGTATTACGAAATCCGCTTTGCATAAATTTTACTTTTAAATTTCGCAACGTTGTTCTGCCGTAGGAATGATTCGACATTTATTTATAGATGCTTATATACGCACACGGTTAATTTTTTATATAAACATTACGCTTGGACAAGATCGGGCGCATCAATCGACGCTAGTCGTACCTATTGACTAACTAATCTCACATTATGTATTTGAAGGTGTAAAAATGTATACCCATATATGTATATATTGCATCAATTATGTTTTGATCGTTTTGCAATCTCGATTAGAAACACATTCTACCTTTGGAAAATTAATACGTTCTGAGAAAGAAATGATGTTTACCTTATATTTACTAACACACACATAAAATTATATTATCTGATAACATGTACAAATATAGTATATATGCGAATTAGTATGCTATAATCAAAAAATTCAACCGTGTCCAACCATACCATAAAGAGAGAAAATTGAATTAAATGGGCATTTGTAAAACATAAATCAATTTATCGTGGTGACATTGAACTGACCGGGCGATTTATTCTTTTAAATTATAGTCTCTTTTTTAAATGTAAATATAACACTCCTATTTTATGATAGAGCGACAAAATTAGTTTGAAATATTTTAAATCTCTACGTCTAAGAATATCTGATTTTGAGCTTTTGTTTAAATTTTTGTTTTTTTTTTTTTACTTCGGTTTTAAAATTGATGTCTAATTAATTCTCAATTCTTCAGAATTAAAAGCAGATCACCCGAAAACATTGCCGGAAGAATTATGTTTTGCTGACCGTGAATCTGAAATATTCCCCTTATAAAATCTATTAAAAGTATCTGTTTAAAAGAAAATATATAGATTATGTGCCAAGCGTTTTCGCCGCTCTGAAGAGGGTTAGTGGTGCTGAGAAAGTAATAAAAGTTACTCAAAGTAACTGATAATTCAACACAAAATCAGTGCTAAAGGGTAAGGTAAAGCCGGGTAAGTAAAGTGAGCAATGTCCTTCAGCATAATTTCATTCATAGCTATTATATTTCTCCAAAATATCAACCCTGAAAAAGCCAGTTTTCGAGAAAAACAATTAATTTAGTTTTCTCAAAAATTACTCCTATATATTTTATTCATTTTTGTATATGTTATAGACACCTATAAAGTACATTCATGACTAAAACATAAAACTTCTACCTCTTCCAACAGAGATAGAAAAAATATTTTTTTTCAACATTTTTTTAAGGAGCCCTATATCGCGTGTATTTCCACTATTTTTTGCATAAATTTACCCTTTAATAATATATATTAACTTGAAAATGTAAGAGGGATATAATAGATTCATACAAAGGGCAGTTATCACATCCCACCATAATTTTATGAAGAAGCAATTCCGAACTAACTAATAATAAACATACACAAATCCGGTGTAACACTTTCTATTAATGTACAATGGGTATTTTTTACTTAACAATTATAAAATACATCTTTGTTATTAAAAAAACAGCAACATAAGATTCCAACTCCAATTTCAATTATTGTGATTAAAGTTCTTTTTGTTTAATCTACATTTCCACACATACTTTTTTTAAATTATAAAATACTACACACGTATGTTGCCGAACTTTTGTTTGTTGTGTTGCATTTCATGTACTTTTAAAGCATTACGACTAATAAGTCTGTTTAGTTAGTTACAAAACGAGCAAGGAAAACATTATATCGATATTAGGACTGTCGAAACTCATCTTTTTCAGTCAGCTACTCGATTAGTGCACTATTCGTTTTCGTGTTATCCAGGAATCCAGATTACTTGAAATTGGATATTACGTGAAATCGAGTATTATATATTATATCTATAGGAGTACATTTATAAACATTTCTCTAACACATATTTCATGCAGAATTGTTTACAACATTGTTGGTGTTTCTAGCTATACTCGCATAGATATAATATATACTTCTATTAGGGCTGCTGCTCGAAAGCGGGTACCTGTGGGTATTTGTGTACTCGAGTACCCTAAATTGCCGACAACAGTTTTATCCCGCTTCGGGTACCTACCCAGAATTTTGTCACTTACCAAACAGATTTACTAATGATACTGCCTTGATGGTTACAATAATTTTAAAAAAATGCGTGAAAATGTAGATTAAACAAAAAGGGAAAGAACTTTAATCACAATCGCTGCAATTGGAGTAAATTCGTATGTTGCTGCTATACCCCTTCTAAATTTTTTAAATTGATATCTTATTAAAACGTAAATGAGCACTATTTATGCAAAAAATGGTAGCAGTACACAGGATATAAGGCCCCTAATAAAAAAAAAAGTGTCGAAAACTGTAATATCTGTTCTATGTCTGTTAAAAGGAGTAGTAGTAGTAGTATGATCTTTTAGCTATAAATGCACCTTATAAGTGTCTACAGTATACATATACGAAAATGAATACAATATAGAGAAAGCAATTGTTCTTTAAAACTTAAATTAAGCCTTTTTCGCCAAAATTATAAATTCTTTTAGGGTTGATATTTTGGATAAATATAATAGCCATCCAGTGTAACTTATAGGACAAACAAGATTGAAATTATACTCAAAGATGTTTCTTACTATACTCACCGGCCACGGCCTTTAAACGAATTAAACTAGCGAGCCCAATTGTAACAATGTGTTTGTAAGTTACAGCCATTGCAATATATAGATAGATTTTTATTGTCATTTACTTACAATAGTATTGACATTGTCATTTGTATACATAAATAATTAAAATTTCAGTATAAAAATTCAACTTGTTACAAGACATAACACTTAAAAAAAATGAATACGGGATAATACACATATTATACCTTATAAGATAAGATATTCGTCACAATTCTTGTAATGGCTTTATTACAAATATACCAGTATTATTATTATTATTATTATTATTATTATTATTATTACACAAGTGGCATACAATAATACAAAACAACAATATGTATGTTTAAGCCACAAAAGAGGAGAGAAAAGGGTTAAGATTACCCCAAATAGTCAGACAGCGAATAAGGCCATAATTGAACCAAGATTTTTCAAACGTAGAAGTTTTATGCATATTTAATGGCAAGGTAAGGCACAGTAAGTATGCCCTAGATATAAAAAGGGGCCTGCATGATTGTGTCGGTTTTATATCAAAAATAAGTCTAATAAAACGTTTTTGCTATTATTAGAATCCTTTGAATGTCACAACTGGATTCCCACAAAACAATATTATAAGTGATAGTAGACTCCAGAAAAGTAAATTTGTAGCAAATTGTAGGTTTTCTGAATATCTCCAAGCCATGGTATGTACTTAACCTTCTGTTAGGTAATATCCTACGCACTGTGATAGAATGTCCCACATCTTGTATTTAATTTAGAAGTTTATCTAATAAGTATATTAAACATTTTATTTCAAATTGACTATATATTGCAGAAGACAATTTATACCAAAAAAAATCATAAAATTTTGGATTCCATTCGATTTAAATACCCATTTATCGATGTAGATTATCTTGAATTATCTTGAAACTGGTTCCAAAAATTGTATCAAAACAGGTATACATTTTGTCAATATATTAGTACATTTCAATTTATGTATTTATAATTTCTAATTTTTAAAACATTTAGAATTGTGATTTTTTTCAACGATGCTGGGGTAAATATTTAACTAATTTATCAATTTATTATTAATTACTAAAAGTAAATAAAAAAAAAAAACATTTTTGACAATGTGCTTTCAGTAGGTGCTTAAAATTGATACTATTTTGTTGAATATTATGAATGATTTGGTAAAACTATCATGTTTCAAAGAGTTTATTTGGAGAAGTAAGTGATTATCTTTTACGATCTTTTGCGAGCGACCTTGAATAATGTGATCTTTGTGTTCCTATTTCTCAAAAAACGCTGAGTATTTTTGAACGATTCTTGTTTTGTTTTATCGTAAAAGCTTAGATGAAGAATATTCGACCAAGAGCTTTCAAAATTTAAACCTAGTCATGTTTTATGTAATTGCGCAATAAATATCCGCATTTTAAATCTTTGTTAGGAAACTTTGGAGAAGATATGGCTCGTTTACTTCAGTTGTTTCTGAGATATCTTCTAAAAATCATTGATAATAATGTATGAAATGTCTTGCATAAATTTCTTGATATTATGTAAAATCCTTTCTCACTTTTATTTTTTCTTTACTTGATTCTATATTAAGCATAAGAAAAAAAACACTTTGGTACCGGTTTTTGCACATTATCAGCTATCAAAAAATTCTCAAGAAATATATCTTTATCAGATTAGTGAAAAAAATACCACTTGCCACCGCTTGACCGTTTGCAAAGCGCTGTATATTTTCCAAATATAAAGGAAACTCCGAAATTTTACTCTATCTATAATTGTTTGGTTAGTTAGTAATATTTTTGTGGTCAAGTAATGATTTTCATTATTGTATATTTAGAAGTGATATCTTAAAACATGACCGAATCAAATATGCAGAGATAATACATCTGCTAACCACCTAATGAAAAATTACAAATAAATATTCTAAAATTAGTTTTTACTGATATTCTATTAGAATGCAATTAATATATTTTTTTCATATTTAACAAAAAAATAACCCATGACACAATGAAGTTAGCAACCTGAAGCAAAAATTTGGTAAATGCTTTCGCTGGATGGTACGGATGAACACCTGTGAAGACATGGAAATGTTTCTATGTCAAATATTAATATATATATCAGCATTCGCTGAATTTTCACTTTATGTCGGTAACTATCATTGTGCCGAGGCTGGATATGGCCATGTGAAACACATTCATCGAGTAAAATTTTACGTAATATATTATGCATATTCGTAAACATATGTACATAGATAAACTACAATATGTAATACATATGTAGTTATGGGAGCAGTATGTATACTTACGATTACTGTGTTACGAAAAGTTAATGCACTCTGTGCATATTTAAATATATAGCTTACGATTATGTTATTTTTATCTAAGGATATGTACAGGGCTATTTTAATAATTAACATATATTTAAATTATTACCGGTGAACTGTCATCGAAAAGTAGACAGTATTTTGCTTTCTCGGAAATTTAAAATTTAAGCAAACAATGCCTATTTACACATGTTTTCAAAACTTTCATTCACGCCTTATAAATGCTTGTAATAAAATCCTAACAAAGGAAATATTTATTTTCATGTTTCAATTAAAATATAAATGTTGATTAATTGTTATGGATTTATGAACTTTGATATATTGTAGATATTAATAGTTACAACGCGTATGGATTATAAATATAAAGCCTTGTAAGAAAGAAAAAGAATTGTGAATCTGGTATGGACACCTCAACAATATTTGTTTATCGTTTACTTTGAACGGTCTTACAATTCAAAACAAGCTTAGTACTTGCTATATATTTGCTTAAGTGTATATTTTTTGCATAAAAAAACTGTATTCTGAAGCAATTGTGTAATACCTTAACCTAAAAGTGTAAATAAGGTAAATGTATGTATAGCAAAGGATATAATAGCATAGAATGGAATCTTTGTTGTTCATAGATGCCACAGCATGAAATACGTCAATTAAAAATAATATAGAGCAAAGAAATATAAAACAACAACATACAAAATCAAGATAAATAAAAACATAAAAAATAACCATTTCCGTACGTCAATATAGAACCGTACAAACAAAGAAAAATAATAAATAGTATAAAGTTAACAATGAAAGGGCGGGCTTACTAAAAAAATCATTTAAGGAATAAAAGACGTTATTAACTTAGAATTTTTTTTTGTAACAAAAAAATTTCATATTTTCATATAACTGAATACGCGGAAGTGCCGTTATGTACTATGATTTATACGTACACTAACGAGAACATCAGAATTCAATCTCCCTATTGCAAAATGAATGTAAAGTACTCAAAAATCTGTTTAAAAATGTCATTTTTAAGTTATGTGCAAAACATTTTCGGTGTATCTGGCAAGTATGGTTAGTTATGTGGTTAGTCAATGAATTAGACATTAATCCTATTCAGAGCCAGCTACAAACATTTAAAGATAGGGCTACTTAGTCTGTTTTACAAAAAGTCACTCACATCTCAAAATCTATTAAAGATAGGTATAGGGAATTCTGATATAAAGTGATAGGGTATGATATTTACTTATTAATTTCGAATTAAAATACAGGATATTCTATAAAAAAATGAGTTTTCTGCATTTGAAAATATGTCACTTTGTTCTTCAGTTTAGAACACCCTGTATGTTAGAATGTAAAGTGTGTGTACCGTTTCTTAGGGTTATATCTACATTCATAACATAGCAAATTTGGAATCTATACTTGCAGTATTAACCGAGATATTAATTTCTCAATGATGCAATGATTATTACTAAAAAAAAAAATTAAATAACTCAAAGCGGCAACATATAGCTATAAAAATAGCTAATGAAGACTGACATATTTACGGTCGTAGAATGCAAAAATGAACAAGAAATTAGATCATTCTATTTAAAATAACAAAGTTGACGTCCATTTCCGGTCAACCGGAAGTGATATTTTGGTTAAAGTATTTCACATTTATAGTTCCAATCGAACAGATAATGATGCCAAAATCTCAAATATAAGTAAATAATAGAACATCATAAACTTTTAATGAACCACTTACGTGGAATAGCCTGTATACGCTCGAGCAGAGCAAGTCGGTACTGATATCGATGCCGCGTGATTTCTATGTACGCTATGAATGTGTTATTAAGTGTGTTCGCGTCGCATGAACTATTTGCACTATTATGCACACAACAGTTCTTAAAGTTCATAATAGTTCATGCGACGCGAACAAACTTATTGTCTCGAAGCATCTCCCATTACAGCAGGGCCTTCGCCGGTCCGCTACGTGGTTATAACCAATATTTTTCAGGATAAATTTAAATTCAACTTTGAACTGTTTTACTGGATCGGAAATATTGCGATAGATAACTTTCCTGTACTAATTTCTTATAAATAAATGTCAGTTTTAAGCATATTCGTCAACATTATATACATATAGTCCAAGGATGTACTACCGTATTTTTTTTTATAATAATAATTAATTTTGTAAAATATAAAGAGTAATGAAAAATGAATAATCATCATTTATGCAAAAAAATATTACTGACCAGCAAAACACTTACAGACAGAGATGATAAAGAAGACTCTTTTGTATTTGAAAATTATACAGCGTTTTGCTAACAGTTTTGATAAGTAGTTTTTTTCTTAAATATTCTCATAAAGATTTCTTGAAGAAAATTATGCAAGGCATTTCACACATTCTTACTAATGATTTTTTTAAAAGATGTCTCAAAAACAACTAAATTAAACGAGCTATTTTCTATATAATGCAGGCGGTAGCAAATGTACGTTCTCAGAGGTTTTCTAAAAATGATTTGAAACCACGGATAGAATCTTACTTGCGCAACAATGTGCGTATATTTATTCCACAATTACATAAAGTATGACTAGGTTTAAATTTTGACAAATCTTGGTCGAACATCCTTCATCTAACATAACAAGAATCGTTTAAAAATATCCTTCAGTCCTTAAGAAAAAAGAACACAGAGATCACTTAGAATCAGAAAAGATCGTAAAAGTCGCTTATTCCTCCAAATAAACTTTTTGAAACATGACATAATCATTCAGCATTATTCATAAGGTGCAACAAGATGGTAACAATTTAAAGCATCTACTAAAAACACATTATCGAAAACTTTTAGTAATTAATAAATTAATAGTTTAGTTGAGAAATACAAATAGTTTGAATTATGAGTTGGATTAACAAAGCGCTCAAGAAAATCCCAATAATAACAAGTATTTGAGAAAAAATACAATGAGTGTCATGGATTTGTCATGCCACGCCACAACCCCTAAAGATCCAATGAATAATACAGAAATACAGTTTTATTTTAAGCAGAATATTTAGATGCTTATTCCGGCAATCCAATGTTTGGGAGTTTTTTCAAGATAATTGACGATAATTTGCCCCTGCAACACAAAATGCAGTATTAGATTTCCGAAGGTGAATTGCTGTTTATATGAGACAAGAGGGGAAAAGTTTGTATGTTTAATAATTTTTTCGGTATTATTTACTTATATAGTCAAATTTACCTATACTGGCATTTTAAAGATTTAGACCAAACAGATCTTTTCAAAACAGATTTAGAACCAGTCTATGATCAGTACGAAGAAGTTCTAATTAAGAATGTTTAGAGGACAACTGTATAAAACCAAAAGAGATTTATGCATTTAGTTGGTATTTCATTATTATATTGTATGATCATATAACTATCCACAAATATGCACTCTATCTGAATTATGTAAATTTAAATAGACCAGCCAACTATTTGGGTAAGATATCAGATATATGTATATGTGCCGGAACATTAAACAAAGAATGTCTATTTGCGATTGCGTAATGAGAGAAACGGAATTACTCATTATCTAGTGTGATGGGCCGGCGTCTATTTTTATCACGCTTTTAAGTCATAGCCGCGACTCTACTCGTAAGAGAAAGAGAGGGAGAGAGGTCAATGATGCTGGGTATGCGAACAAGAGAAAAAAAGGAATAGAATTTGAACGATAACGGAGCGGTAGTGGACAAAGGACAACAATAACCCTCGTTAACAAAAAAATCGGGTACAGCATACTCCGTGCGTGTTACGTTTGTCTCTATACGTCCGTAACCCACTTAAATAATAATGGTACTGATTTGACCGAATCGAAAGTGAATGAGATTTATTTCTACCCACACAGTTCTGTATTACGTATTTGTATTGCAATTTATCGGCCGTGCCATTGTATGTATAACTATATAAATACATATACATACATATACAGGATGAGATTTTTTTTTTTCATTATTTGTATGGGGATCTCTAAAACCATAAGAGATAGGCATTGGGTTAGAGTTGGGTTCAGACAGATATGCATCTTGATAGGCCTAATCCAGATATGCTGTTGTCAGTTCAAGGAAATGCATGGTTTACCAGATGATTGCAAAAAAGCAAATAATCACCTTTACTGTGCTGTAACTCTTTTATTTGTAAAGATAGAGAGAATTTTTTTAATATTGTTTTTAGGGAATTTAATGTCATTGTTTTTAGTGTTGCTTAGTAATTTTGAGTAGTATGTATGTACGAATCTGGGGAGGGTGATGTTACACTGCGACCTAAAAGATCGGTTGTGTCCCTTATTCTTGCTGCTTTACAGCTGGCCTTTCAATCCTATTCCTTTCAGAAAATGTAGGATATCATAAGCCCCAGATTAGGTAAGTCTTCGATTTCACATGCTCCCAGGTGCAACGCCCTTGAGTTGCACAGTGCTATGCAATTTGAGAGGAGATGGATGAGTGTTTCATCCTGTTCCCCACAAAATCTACATTCAGATTCCTTTCCATTCCAAGCTTACTCAAGTGTCCTTTCAGTCTACAATGGCCTGAAAGTATTCCTGTTAGTATGCGAACATTGTTCTTACTCAGGTTGATGCATTCTGTAAACCTGTTTTGGTTATAAGTTCGCAGAAGATTTTTACTTTGCCTCATTCTCTGGAGATTCTCTCAATAATTAGATTTTCTATGCTCCATTTCTCTTTTCAGTTTCTTCAGTATTGTACTGCTACTTATCCCGTAAAAGGGTTCAGGCACTACAAAAGGTATTCCAGACCCTTTTTTGCGAGATTATCCGTTATCTCGTTTCCTTCCACTCCTGTGTGACCCGAAACCCACAGGAGGGTTACTTTATTCCTTTTGTCTAGCTCGTTTAATTTCCCTAGGCATGCTCAGACAATGTTGGAACGGATTTTATATGAGCTCAGCGCCTTGATGGCTGCTTGACTATCAGACATGATGATAATCTCCTGCTTTCGATAATTTCTATCAATATTGAACTTTCCGCTTGGAAAATACTTGGGTATTTTACCAAACTTTCCAAGTATTTCTAGGCCCATATATCCTATTCCACTTCCCTCTGCCGTTTTGGGGCCATCAGTGTATCATTTAATGGCATTTTTATTCAATTTCAAGATGGTGTTATGATCTCACTCGCTCTTGTTATTAAGCTTTGTGGTGAATTCCTTCACAAAGCTGTTTTTTTTTTGACATGACATTGACATGTCCTAAGTTTGATCACCGTCAGGAGATTGAGGCCTATGCCTAATCGTTCCTTCCTTGACCAATCTGAGTGTGGTTCTTTTTGCTGAGATCCAATACTACCTCGATAGCTGCTGTTGGGCAAGTTCTCATAGCCCCAGTTATGCATACGTGTGCTAATCTCTGCACTTTCGAGAGGTTAATTATCGCGGTGACCACATTAGTTCTTTGCTCCAAGCTATTGATGCATAGGTGATGATCGGTCTCACTATCCCTGTATACATCCAAAGTAGTATTTTTGGGTTGCATCCCCAACTTTTCCTTCCAAAGTTTCTGCACATCATCAGCGCTTTTTTGCCCTTGTTGGTTACTTGAAGTTCATGTTTATCAAAAATAATGGTGGACATTTCGAACGCTTAATATAAATTTAGGGTGTTGCGTGTTGTTAAAAATTAGTTCGTTTAGGGCTTTTATTGCTTGGTGTAAAACAGGAAATTCTCGAATTTTTAATCGTTTGCACACATATGAAGGCCTTAAAAAATCTCGTTTTTACTTTTGAAAATGGTGGTATAAAAAACTTGGAGAATTAAAACCAATAAAAGTTAGACCATTAAACACGATTTCTATTCCGTATTTAGAATAACTGTTTTACCGATGTAACGAATATCGGTTTCAAACCGAAGAATATGATTTATTTAGTACCAAAAATGATTCCGAAACAGTTCTTATTTTAGATACTCAGACTACGAATATGGATCAACAAGGTTTAATAATAATAATAAAGTTATGTTGCTAGATAGATAGATTCTTTATTGTCGCAACAAACTTAAAATAACGGAGTAGTGTTGCAATGTACAACAAATAAGTTTAATGAATAAACACGTGTCACAGATGTATTATGAACAGCAATTATGCCAGATGTTAAAAACAATAAATAAATCTACTAACAATAGATAATAATGAGAGATGTGCCATAAATTCATACCCGGAATAAAATGCATTGGATGTGAATATATGTTTTATCTGCTATCCGCTTGAATATATTTCTATTATTACTATGTTAGGGTATCATATTAAGGTCAAGAAGATTACTTAGTAATATTTAATTTGTTTACATTCTTTAGCTCACGTATCGTATGAATGCAGGTCCCCACTTTGTGCGAAGTTAATTTTATTGTCAAATATGTAAAGATCAAGGATATAAATGCAAGGGACCGCAATTGTTTTATATTTAGTAGATCAAGGAGGATCTAATAAACCGCTTGAGCGCTAGAAGAATCTCTGAGGTACCTATGTTTAGGTTATGCCATTCCAGAATGAACCTGGGTATAATAAAAATATAATAGTGTATCAACTGACACGGTTCCTCTTAAAGACCGAAAACAAGTCTTGTTAATTGATTAATTTCCTCTGTTATTTTTGGATATTTAACCTGTTACTATGTTCTTCTGCCGCCTTGTTTACATTTTCGTTAATCAGAGAAGGTATAGACAGGCTATTATCATCATCCTATTTAATAAGCAAAAGTTCATAATCGTAATAGTGCAACAGGCTGAAGCAGATTACAATAAGAAAATTAATAACTACATATGTAGACAGAAAAATAATAAATTGGATATTTTTCTATGAAGTCTGATACCGCTGTAAATCGATTAGATAATTATTTTTGCATTTACCTTATTTCAAGAATTTTTGAGTAGATAATTATTTGCCTCCTGTATGAATGTTGACAGCTGTTAATTAGCCATGCCGTTACTGCAACTAATTATTCAACTAATGTGCAATAAAATTTATACACCTTTAGAAAATTCACGATTCACACATGGTTTCTGCTATTTGTGTCAGTCGCATTTATTTTAAATAGCCCGAGGATTCGCTTAAAAATCACGCTGTTTTTCTTCCACACACAAAGAGAGAGAACAGGCGGTTTGCCATAACCTACTTATGCAATTCTTTAAAAAATTTGTAACGCCCGCTTTGAACGGATATTATTGCAGTATGAGCTGCTAAATAGTATATTTTCCACCAGCTGACTTTCGATATTAATCGAATTAGATCGATCGAGATAAACATTGATGTTAGTTGAACTAATAAATCGTATGTAATATGAAACTGGTTGTGGAGTGGTTATTATAGACTAAATTACTGATTGGCAATAGATCAATTGCAGATCTGTATTAACGCGTGTACTGGCTGCGGTGAATATTATCTTTCCTTTAGTGTTTTTTAAGCCTCATCAGCCATTCGAGGCTCAAAATTTATGCATTTTGCGTGTAATGTAATAAGGAAATTGTTTTTGTTTGTATTTTAATCATTAATATAAATGTCTATTAAGTGGAAGAGATTAAGTAGTTTCAAAGAAGTAAGCGTTAATCTAGATTTATAAATCAGATTAACCTACTTAAGTGTAGATAAGATCATAAAATACCGTGATCAATACTGGCAATCAAGAAAAACTCATAAGGTATTGTCATACACGATACGCACTTGTTTACAAATCATTTCTAAAAGATGTGAACTGCTCAACTAAACACTCGAATTATACATTGAACGCATAATACTTGTCACGTCTATATTTAAAGTTCAAACCACAAACATAAATATTCTATCCGCAAATCCAACTGTGACTCATGTTGCAGGCTCCATTCAGAAGCCGTTGTTCTTGTCACCTATCCAAGATTTTCGGATTTTAGGTTACTGTTTGTTGTGAATAGGTATGGCGTTTGACCTAAATAAATTCAGTAAATAACTAATTTCTAAGCGTGCTATTAATTAACTGAATAGTTATCATTTATTTTATGTCACTATGAAGTATATCAAATATATTTAAAGCCTGGTTGCATTAGATTTGTTCCGCTTTTTATCTCAGCAATCTTAGTTTCTCGTAATCTAACAATGGAATTGATTATCTGCATGTTATCTCTTAGCGTCCACCCTCTTTTATCGAAAAATTAAAAGTTTAACTCCCGCCAAACATTTTGCATCCGACAGGAATTGTTTAATTTATTAAAAGTTAGCAGTAAATACATACTTTTTTTTCATCTCCTCCGGCGGCCAGACTTCCCTCAAAGCTTTGCGGGCTACCAGATTTGACTCTGAGGTGGTACTGGGGTGCCACAGAAAAATTAAACAGCTGGCGGAACATCTAAATGTTACATTGAGATGGGTGCCAGGTCACTCTGGGATCAGAGGCAATGAAATAGCTGACACGTTAGCAAGGGGCGCCAGCGAGCTGCTGTCCTTAGATCCAGAACCTACGTGTGGTAGCTCATATGGCAGCATCAAAACGTTTGTCAGGTCCAACTTGCTGCGAGGCACTGCTCCTTTTGGAATGAACTTGCCGGCGCAAAACACTGTAAATCTCTAGGACTTCATCCGAATGTGGAAAGACTGTGTAGGGCAGTCTTTATGAGCAGCGACAGATTGACATCACTTACAGGAATCTTAACTGGGCACTACGTATTAAATAAACACATGTATCTTCCACCAGAATCGGTAAGTTAACTCTCAGCCAGATTGCGATTTTTTTTGATAGGGTGCAACCTGACTGAGTGGGCTAAAATAGACATAAGGAGACAATAGGACTTTCTGGTCGAGTTGCCTTTTTTGGGTTACACGCGCCCATGGAAAAAAATACATACTAATATTTTGTGAAAAATTGTGAAAATGAATCCAATATGCTTATACCAACTTGTCAACGACCGGCTTCATTTTGGTTAACAACATTTTCAAATATTAATAGTTAGTTTTCTGTTATCTAACCGACAAAATTTGGTTGTTGCTTCAATGAAGCTTATAACGTGGCGTAATAAATGGGGGAAAATCTATTGTGTAAACTAGGATAGAGTTCAGATATAAATTTCTCTAGCCAAAGCTGTATGAATCCTGTTCTACACTTGAATTTCAGCCCTTTATTGGTCGTCATTTATATGAATATAATATAATAATATATATAAGCACATAAGAAAACATGTGTAATCGCTAAACTTTATCAAACTTATCGATTTTCAAAATGGTTTTGGATTGTCTCCTAAACATTGGCAATATTCAAACATGACCTTGTTGTTCTTTTCTATAGTTAGCAGATAAGAACTCCACACGTTTTTTTATAGGTTTGGAGCTTTGTTGTAATAAACAGAAGTTACATTATTGGTTCTTAACCATTGTAGTCAATACCTGGAATTCAGTTCATCTAATATATAAAACAAATCTATAAATATATTAGTACGGACTGGGGCGTACACATACAAAATATCCGATTACTTGCCGCCATACTAGCCTATTAATTCGAAACGATCGTTTCGAAATGTTGTGGATTTACTAGGATAGCGTGGAATGATCGAATATCTTATGCATTTAAAACAAATCTGTCAAATAAGCTAAATCAGATTTTCGCTTTATGAAAATTTAGCCTTAGATCAACATTTTTGCCTTCCAAAAACTATGATGAAACTCACAGTAAGTTTTAAAAGTTGAAAGGACTGCTTTAAACAGGTACTATTTGAAAGCTTTATTCAGAGCTTATATATGAGAAAGCAACAGTTTGGAGCCTTTGCGGTTTTCAATGCAGAGCCTGAGCAACATATTGTTAAAACAATTACCTTTAATGTTTTAATGTTATTGATATTATATATTGATGTTTTCGCCACCAAATGCTAGCGGTGTATAACACGGTCAGTGTATTTGATGCACCCGCTTTCAAAATCGGCAAAAAACCACAACGTGTTGACAAAAGGAATTTCTTTCTCTTCAAAATAACCTTTTGGAGCAGCAGAAATGAATTTTCTTTTAGTATGATTTAACAATGTTTGGAGATAAGCGTATAAGCAAGAGATAAAATTTCGTTCACAGGCGAAGAAACAAAATGTTTGTAGAAGATTAGTTTTAAAAGTCTGTAGCCATCTCGTTAAATCTTCTTTGAACTGTGTCCTTACTTAATAGGACTTTTTCTCGGTACACCCTATATGGCTGGAAGAATTACTTTTTTTAATAGTGGTTTTTCCATTCTTGCAACAAGTAAAGCAATATTATAAGAGATACATAATTTGTAGTGGTCTCGTTGAGATGTTACTGTGTAGAAGTTTGGTCACGTAGACTGTTTTAGAAACTTCTCTTTTTAACTCCCTAGAAATAACTTATTAACTATTTTTTTTCCTTTACAGAATAGGTTTGGTGTGCATACCCCTATTTAGTCTACGGTGACCAGTTAATAGACCTATTATCATTTCAATAATCTTCCTGTCTTAACTTAGTAGGTTCTTAGTACATCTAAGACTTTGTTTATTTCAAGAATTGTTTAGTTTATCTTTGCCCTGGTGATACTTATCACTACTCTTTGGACTTATTATGTATCAATTTGTTGACGTACACTTGTTGTCTTCAATAACGCCGTAGAAAGAATCGGGTTCAAGTATTAGCCTTGACGATCCTTGTCTGGCTAGTACATCCGCTGTTTCATTTTCCCACCCAGCACTCAAGCCAACGTTATTTTCCTTTAAGTGCCCTTTTCTTTCAAGGCGCTTAAGCAATCTCGGACCAGTGTAGTGTCGATAGTGAAAAATTATTAGGGTGGTGCGTTAGTTTCGGGACAGAGGAGCAGACAAAATCCAGTTACTGGGGAAAATCTCCAGGACATGAGGCAAAGTAAAAGTTCTTCTGGGAACTTATAACCAGAAGAAGTTTACAAAATGCATCAACCTTAGTAAGAACAATGTTCGCATATTAACAGGAATACTTTCAGGCCATTGTAGACTGAAAGGACACCTGAGTAAGCTTGGATTCGGAAAGGAATCTGTAGGTAGATTTTGTGGGAAACAGGATAAAACATCCATCCATCTGCTCTCAAACTGTGTACCTCTGTGCAACTCAAGGGCGTTGCACCTGGGAGCACGTAAAATCGAAGAGGGAGACTTACCTAGACTGGGGCCCTCTGATATCCTACACTTTCTGAAGGGAATAGGATTGGAAGGCCAGCTGTAAAGGAGCAAGAATAAGGGACACAACAGATCTTTTAGGTCGCAGTGTAACATCACCCTTCCATTTATATACATATACATACATAGTTTTAGGACACCATATAAAAAATATTGTTGAGATATACTTCTAGCTCGTTTCACTTTCATCATACGAGTTCTCTCTATCTCATTCACTGGTAGAAAGGGTTCTTTCATTCAGAATGACATATCTTACATTAAAACAAAGCAAGAGGTAGGGCAAGCATGCGGAATGAATAAGGTTAAGAAGTATTGAAAATACATATGACCAGCTTTCTACTACTTCATATCGAATGTAAAAGGAAGAGTGAATTACCGAAACAACCGTTAAGTACACAATAGGTTTACCACGTCTAGCACTAAACGCTATGTTTTTACTACTTATTTTTTTACAATTAACTGATTTCTATTCACTATTCTAAATACTATTATTCTACCCTTATTATTTTGTAACTAGTCACTCAATAGTGAGAATAATACCTGACTGATTCCATACTGTCTTCCATGCCTTTAGTGATTCATCAATTAAAGCTTCCCGCCCAAAGAACACTGGTGGAAATTAAGTTTCAGGCTCTGTCTGAACTAGAAATTTAAGAATTTCAATAATAGGAAATAATTGTTAATGCAGTTCTACCAAATCAGTGTTAATTCTATACAGATTTCGTAAATCTGCTATTGCATGGGTTGATGTACATAAATTAGTGCTGAATTACTGCTTATTAAATCATGAACCACTACGTTCAGTTTTGAAAAACTTAGAAAAGAATTATGCATATTTCGCACATTATTTGTTTTTTTATGTTTCAAACATTCATGTGTTATGTAAAATATCCAGAGAAATGTGTTCCTTACATTCTGCTAAACCGGTAAATTTTCTAAGCGAAACACATATTCCGAAATGTTAAATGAAGGAACTGCGGATTTAATTTCAGCTCAATGTTTATTGTAAGTATTCAAAAATAGAAACTACGCAATTTCGCAGTCAACACAGTCGAATGTTGGCGTGCTCCGGTTTAAAATTGATTTCCAACTGCTAGCACTAAATTATTATCAATTTAAGTTTGGCAAGGAGGTTAAAAAGTTCAGTTAATGAAATTAAGCGGAAGAATGATTAATAATTTTCAAAGAATAAATAACAACTATTCTTATCGTTTTGCCAGATAAAATTATCAACCGAATTAAAGGAACAATTAATGAAATTGTTTTCTCTCTAAAAAGCTTGTTATATACGCTTAACTTATGACTCGAAATAGTAGCATTAGACCAAACAATTATAAGCTATTAAAGCACGTTCGTTGCATTATTTTTTCATCGGGGAAGATCGAAAATCAAAATGCTGTTATATATAATATAATAGTGTTTCATGTCAAAAAGCTGGTGTAATGCTAAGATCTTCATACCTCTTTTACATAGTTAGCAAAGATCAGCTCTGGCAAATATAGGAAACTTGGAAACTAGATGATGTGTATCGCGCCATCTATTGTTGTATTTATTACCTATTATGTCCCTCGGCGGAAAATTCAGAAGAAAATAAAATTGTTTTTAGGTAAAGTAACTTCTAACCATAAACTAAAAGCTAAGTGTATATGCATAATATAAAATAATACATAATAATATGAATAAAATACGTAGCATTAAAATAAAATCAATATAAAAAACTATTTTCTCTTGCGTTTCTTGAAGTGAACATTGTGCCCAGATTTTATAATTGAATCAAAATTAATATTTCGACCGCAACTGAAGTAGCTCAAAGGTATCACAATAATTTTTAGCAACACATTCATATAGTTCGTATGCTCATCACGCGTAATATTATAGATTATTGCATCCCATGATTGCTTTAAAAAAATATTTTTCACATTAAGTGAGATCTTTTGATGAAGAACAATTCTCCAAGGGATCTTGATTGAATGCCACCCACGGTAAAGGCTTTAGAGTTGGTAAATTTTTTACAAAAATAAATAAATCCACACAGCGGGAAAAGCCATTTTTTTTTCTTTAAAAATTATCTTTTTTATTAATGCGACTGCAATAAGTTGCTCTCGCTATAGTTAACTTCTCATAACATGACAAAACTTGTATGAAAATCGAATCATCTTGCGAGTAGGTCACTACATACTCATTATAGCGCATTATAGGATAATATTGTACCGAGTCTACATCAGACATCACGTCAAGTTCGAAATTCGTGCGGTCGAATATTGTAAAATCGCATATTCGACGGGTCTAATTTCAATATTTCATGGATATTTCAATAATACAGAATAGTCGTCATCGTATCCGACTTGTAGGTGTAAATTTTGTTATAAGAACATATTTATGATGATAGGTATAAAGATAGTTTACATGTTTTAATATAGTTTTTGGTAAACAATTGGTACATATGCACATATCCATAATTGGTTTTTATTTCTTTTAACTATGTTCCACCAATTCGACCCTTTTGTAACTTTAACATGTAGTAGCTAACCAATGAATAAATAGGATATATTTTTTTTGGTAGGTGTCACTTTGGGGGTTAGTACAAAAAATCGCTACCAAAAAATATACTTCTCGTTTTTTACAGTTTCTAGTGTCACAAAAATTCTGAAAAAAATTATATTACAATGAGTTTATGGATAGTCAAGTACAGTTTAAATTTGATAAAGATATCTTCAATAGGTACTGAAAAAAAATATTACTTTAAGGATTGTCACTCCCATTTTATCCTTACAATAGGGATAGGGATGTGAGATTAATTGTATGGCTATTTTAGATGAAGAACAATAAAAACAAAAGGTAATAACCCTTCTTCAGATGCGAGTGCAGTTTTCATATGCTTAACCGGGTAGACCCTTTACAGGCCGGTAAACACGCAACAAAGAAACGCTGCTTCAAATAGGATTGTAAAAGAATATGAAAATGCCCAAACAATCACGGATCCACGCCAATTTAAAATATAACATAAATTTCTACTAGAAACTAGTTATTTCTATGCGGCAACTACAGATGGCGCACACAATCAGGTTTCTATTCCCTGGTTGTTACGTCCCCACTTCGATCTAAGAATATTTATTGAAAATGTCAGTTTGGGTTTGTTTTGGGACGCAAAATGTTCACAACAATGACGGAGCGAAGAAGGTTCAGTACTCTCACCAAAATCCAGCTTCATGTTTTATATGGCGCCGCGGTCTACGAAAATAGATATATAATAACTGAGGGTCGTGCCATATCAAGTATTTTGCATGACCCCCTGTGTAGTAGGTTAATATTCTGGTGTGTGTGGAGAATGTAATCACATAATACATTAATTGATGACAACTTGCTGGCATGAGTGCCAACATTTTCTCTCCCGTCTTTGCGTTAAAATATTTCGTTGCATCGTGTTGTATATGTTGACATTTTGATTCTCAAACAAAAAATGCGGGCAAGGCCAGATACACATCAAATAGACTTATATAAGAATTAGAGATAGATTAATTAATGTTATATATTCGCAATAATAATGCATAAATGCTGCTACCCTGTTACCAAAGACATACAACGACATCACAACAAATACAAAAAAATGTATGTAATGCTGATATATTTGGCGTGCAAATATGACAACTATAAAGATAACACCCTCGACGACATTAGATGAACATAATCAAAGATTTTGCGGAAAAAAAATATCTAATATTCATGTTACAAAACAAAAATATTAATAATATAGACTTATAATAATAATAATAATAATAATTCATTATTGTGAAACATAAGTATATGATATTAATGTGTATGCTTATTCCAATCCCGCAAAATTTTTGAATCGGCCCCTGCAAAAGATCACTTCGACCCTACTTTACAACGAAGGAAATTACAAATTAGATTAGATATATTAAGAATCAGCATTTACAAATGCAACATAAGCTTTGGGAAAGATAATTTAAGAATTTAACTTCTGCAAATAAGAAACGCTTTAATTAAAACTATTTAGAAAATTTAATTGACTTGTCAACGATATTATATTTAAAGTGTAATATTTTCTCATCTTAATTTTTTACTATAGAAATGGAACAATGTATGTAACTTTTTTTATGTATTGCTTAAAATGTGCGTCGTCAGATGGCAATAGATTAATATATATCATCATTACTTATCAATGACGCTTCTGACCTTGGTTAACAGCAAAATTATTACCCATAAATTATTCTTATCTGCATGTTCTGCTCTACTACAAACCTACGCTACGTTAATATAGCTTTTCCTTCAAATATAAACATTGATATACGAGTAACTAACCTTGTGGAGTCAGAATACGTTAGCCATATCCTTAATTATTAATAATAATAATTACCAAATTGATAATGGGTATATGAGTGAATACGTTTTAAACATTTAAGGTATCGTGGGCAGACATGTTTTTTTTTTGCCTAGTGCAAATACTTACCTGAAAGGTTCTGCGTCTGCGGACTATCCGCTAGATATGAATACTCTCATCAGCAACACAAACAAGATATTTTGTCGTGTCTGCCACAATATGTGTCTGCATATATGAAGGAACCTTTAAGATTCCTTTTCCCACTTTCTTAGTATTCCGCAAAAACTAATGGGTTCTATTTACGCCCTACATTTGCTAAATTTAAAAATGTAGCAATTTAATATATACCTAATGTACAGATCAAACAGTCTATAGTAAGAGCATCGCAGGTCGGAACTATTCAGAAAGGGAGATAGCATGAATTACTCTATTTCGCCAACAAAATCTTATCTAAAAATACTTTAATTTTTCCCACTAGCTTTTCTCCTCTGTATTTAAACATATCAAGCTGATATTTCATAACTTCCAGTGTTTTATTTATTTTTCAGCTTTTCATAATTTCTTTTATCTCTTCCACAGCAGGCGGTTATGAAACTAATAGTGTAGCTAATATTTACACTTTTAATTTAAGGAAATTTTATGTACAAAGGTATAAACGCCCTTGATTTGATATTCTTTTGCTTTCTAAACTTTTTTTTTTTTGGTTTATTATTAAATTATAATATACAAACAATCTGATGTTGCCCTGTGTTGCTTCTTCAGAAAAAAAGTGGTAGTGATCAACAACAAGAAAATAACAACTAGCTTACGTCGAACAATTGTCAGAAAATATACAAAAATTACTTAAACAATATACGTAACATAAAAGTAGCACATACGTCAAACAACGCTAACAACTCTGAGTGTGTTTAGGTTGATAGTCAGTCTAAACAACATATTGAAAGAAGGATTTTTTCGCAATATAATGATACAGCGTTAGCTAAACACACAATAAACAAAAATCGTAAATTAAATTTTGATAAAACAACAATACAAACAAAGAGAAAATAATCACAAAAGATTATTTAAAGAAACGTGAAAAATTTAATTAACACTTATACAGTGTGTTAAAAAAAGGTTGTCGGATATTTTACCCAATTGTAGTACTGGTGGAAATAAACAAAAAAGTCTTAGTCAACATGGGTCCGCAATTCAACTGTTTTTGACATATAGTCGATTGCATATTTTAAAATAAAAAAAAAACATTTTTCGGTTTTGAGAATAGTTCCCTTTGTCAAACATTTATAGAAATTTTAAATTTATTTATAGACAAAATACTTTAATTTCTTACTGAAAAAGGATCCAAAACTTAAAATGTTTATTGTAAAAAGAAATTAGCAGAAAATAAATACTGTTACTGATATTGTAGGAATAAAAAGACTAGTATTATTATTAAATCAAAACCGGTTAGAAAAGGAAAGAAATAAAATTCTCATAATAAGCTTTGTATAATCGAAATTTAGTGGCATAAAATCATTTTAAAAGCAAAAAATTTATTTTAAATATTCTGCAATCCTGTAAAACGTTCTCAACGTTAATCTCCCTCAACAACTGAACGACGTTTCGCACATGTTCCAACCCATAATCTGAAAATAGCTCCGTACGAACTCTTAAACGTGTGAGCACCTAAAAGATTTAATATTGGCGAAACATGAACGAACATAATTCGCCGTCTCCGCCAATAAGAATCGCCACAGCGCACGCAACGCGGATCGCTGAGAGATTCTTGTCTCACACGTCGAATAACCGGCTTCAATCATAATTCCGACCCAGATCGAAGCTTATTTTTGCCCCATTTACGATCTCCTGTATACACTTACTCATATTCCCGGCGATTGGGCCACTTTTTTTGCGGAACCAAGCTATTTTTAAGCGAACGCACGGTTCGAAATTGAGAGAAAACAACGCCGGGATCAATTCGATTTAGAAAGCTACTAAATTGAATTTGGATCATAGCGCCCACGTCTGCTTTATTAAACATAGGAAGGATCTGTCGTAATATTTTTTGGCAAAGATTCGAGGAACCAATACAGTTATTATATTAAAACTAAAAACTATTATATATAAGTTTTAAAAGAGCAGTTCACCACTAATTACCGTAACCTACATTTACAAAAAAAATTAAAAATTGCTATTTGACATGATTTTACCTGATTGGCAGTAATTCTTATCAAGTGTTATCATCACTTTGTGTTTAACACCTAATAAATATATAGACACTAAATAGCTCTATTTCACTTTTGCTTAGACTTTTATTTATGCTTTGTTTAGCTTATTGCATTTAGAGCATCCAAAAACATTCACTAAACAGTGATCTCTCGTATGATCCCTATTATCCATCAATCGAGCTTTTAGCGTTAGTACTTAACAAAGGTCTGGATGTTTGTCCGAATAAAGCACTTAGGAAGCAACTAGTGATTTATGCAGTCAAACATTCACACACCATGCACCAAATTGATTCGAACTCCCCTCTATAACGATTTAAATTGAATTGATAAATCATTCAATTCATACAAACAAACATATTCGTTCTTCTTGGACCAAGAACAAGAGCACATGAGAGTAAAAAGTCAGAAAATAATACGCGACTCAAACTTCACCCGCATGTCATTAGGTGTATGGTTAGTGAAAGTGAGAAATATAAATATTATATCCGCCGATATCTTCGACATCCCTCAAGACATAGATACTGAAACTAATAAATAAATCCTCAAACTTATACAAATCACATTTTTTTTTCTTCCACAACTCCCAATGCCCCTCTGAAACAGCGGATAATATTATTATACAAATTTCAGTTCATATTACACTTCCTGCATTGGTTTGACTACACGGCAGAAATAATTATATCCGCCGGCATCTTCGACATCCTTGAAGATATGCATATTGTTAACAATATAAACAAACAAACTTTGAAACTTACAAAAATCACATTCATTTTCTCTCCTACAACTCTCAGCGCCCTTCAAAAATATTGCCAAAATTAAGTAATTGATTTAAAAATGTATCATTTTAATATGTCACTGCAATTGATACAACTTTCAAAACAAAATTTTAGCTAATAAATACAGTAACAATATTGACGAGGGCTTCGTTTATATATAAAATTATTACATTTGCCCCTATAAATATATGCAAGCAGTCATTCGCCTATGTTTCGTTACTCAATTTAACTCAGCTCATTGACGTAACCAACTCAAATACATTACGTTACATCGAATTAAATCAGGTCAACCCCAAGTAAACCTTTGTGCCGAATATGGTCCATAAAAAAACTACTTTTGCATCTTTCGAACGCTTAGGCTAAAATATAAAGTAGTGATGTACATAATACATATTATCTAACACGTATATTTACCCAAAAAAACAGTAATGTGGTTTCATTATCCTGCAATGAATATTTCCTCATTTGGTGATCTCTGCTTCTGCGGCAAGGACACTAACATTTACATCAAACCAGACATCAATAACGCACAATCGTAATCATTCACTGTAAAGGAATGTAATAATAATAATTTAATTCAAAATTATTGAAATAAATATGCTTAATTGTTAAGATAACACCAAAAATGGTTAAATTCAATGCCTAACTATTTTTGTTTTCTCATTTCTATTTTCACTGTTGATAGCTTATTTCGTACAAAAAAAAATGTCAATATGAGATAATTACAATGAAGAATAATACTCTGTTTCTCATTAATTCTTTTCAAAAAAGCCACATTCAATCATGTCTTCGATCTTCCATATGTTGTAGAATTTAACAAAAACTTGTCCAAATTATATTTTAGGTTTTTAAAACCTAATTATTATTTTAGTAGTATTTGAAATAAAACTGAAATTAGTTGATTAGGATGTATTGATGTATTGATAAAATTCAGTAGCGATAATGTAAATTAATATTTACTGTAGAATTTCCAATAGATCAACTTGTCATTCAATTGTAATCATATATATTTCTTTTTACTAGTATTAATTTTTGATTACCTATACTAGCAATAAGTGAAGGAAAGTAATTATTGGGGTTATCACTTGGAAAAAATCATGTTTGATTTAATTTGAGAGTATTAAAAATTCAGTAAATGCAATAAGGTAAAGTCAGGTAAGTGTGTAGTAAAAATTGCATAGTGTGAATAAAATGTAACACTGCTCACATAATAAGACATTTTGATAAATTTTACACATAGAAGTACGTAATATATGTCCAGTTGTAAGCCTTCAATAGATAGGCCTCTTATAATTATCAACGGTTTACTAGAAAAAAAAAGAAATTTTTAACAGTGTCAATACTACACACTTACCCAGCAAAATGGAGCAAGTGTGTAATCGTTCCGCATTTTATATATTAACAGCATTATCCTTTCGGCGAAGTGTGTAATACTATACTGACATCTTTTTAATAAGGTAGGGTTTAATTTTAAAAATAAATGTAGCCAATCTACACACTTGCCCCGGTTACACACTTACCTGACTTTACAACTCTACAGAAGGATACCTATCTAAAATGTCACCAAAACATTCACCCAGTAATAATACAGTATCATCACCAATTCAACCATTCGTTCAGGGAGAAATATTTCGGGAGAGATCTATTGGAGCCCTCGCAGGTTCCCAAGTTTCCACTGGGCAGGGTATTGGGCACAACACCAAACTGCTCGACCGGAAATAAGAGACCTAATAGGGATGGTACAATGAGCACCTAGCTCAAGTGCCCGGACTTTAGGTACCCAACCTAACTTAATGAATGAATGAATCATCACCAAAGAAAGATACAATTCTCTACACCATATCATTTGCATAAAATATAATACAGCAATGGGCAAGATAGATCTACTCGCCTCATGAATAGGGGTTGGTGTTGCCTACCGACTTCTAGTCGCTGCAAAAATATGTTCGCTTCTTTTATCTTGCTCAACGTTATAGTATAAACTAAGCCTGTAATTAACAGTAAACATAATATAATAGTAACGTATGGCGGTTCTGTTACCGATTTGTGTTCTTATTGCAAAATAATTAGTAATCGAACCTTCAAATTTTCTCCAAACCCCAGTTTTTGTTAATTTCGTCCTATCAAATGCTTCACAATTGAAATGAGTCAAGAAGCATAACACCAGTATTTTTACAGATTTCCCGATTATCCTTAAGCCAGACACCAAATTTGAAACGTCATTCAATTTCACAATTATTACAGTTTTCCAAAAATCAGACGCACCCTAAGAAAGAATTAACTTTGACGGTAGTATAATTGTTGGCGATTTCAGATTACTAAAGCTTTTTACGATATTATCCGCCTGTAACCACATTTTCAACTAATAACTGACGAATTGACATCTATGTCACCGAATTAGGAACATGTAACTGTGATCCAACTGTAACTTTTCAGAACTACAACCACTGACTGCTACAATTACATATAAAAAAACTAAAGTGATTTTGGCGCCCCCTGATTACGTCTTGTCTTCTTGAAGACAAAGATAGACGTATACATAAATTCATACATCAAACAAAGATACCAAACACAATATTTTTGCGAATATTCCAAACCTTTTTGTAGGTCTAGTTGTGCGTCTCATAATAGCTATGTTTATGGAGGAATCACAAACAAGTCAGAGCCAATCATGTACTGTGAAATCAGACAGAAAACAGTTTCGGATTTCTTTGAACCAATCGAATCGCGTCTGACTAGCTTGTGATTCCTCCGCGAACACAGATATTATATATAAGGGAACTATATTTTTACTATTTTAAAAAAGTGAAGAGTATGTATGACAAGACTTCAAACGTTTAAGTCGCACTGCAAAAGACATCAATGAAAGTTGTTCAATTTTCATAAACATGCAATACAAACATCGATTAGTTAGTTCGGCCACAAATAGATACTAATAATAAGTATATTACCAGGAATTGTTGGGAATAAATACTCGAGAGACAAACGTAGGATGGTGTACAAATATGTGCTAATTAATAGGTATAATGTACAATTACTATTATGTAATTGCTGGGACGTGACATTTTGCTCCTTGAATGGATTAATCATCACGTCGTCACGTCCTTAGTTGAAATGCGCCAACATCTATTTACAATTATTAGTATTAATCGTAATATACTTATAATGTTAAAAATAATATGTATGTACCACCGTTCTATTTACCGCATAAGTTTAAAAAAAGATCTGACTCACAATATCTAATTTGACCTTGGAAATAAACGTTTCCTGCGCTAACATATTCTGTATTCGATTAGAACACAAATCCTACGGCATTACACTCAAGACTGTAATGTTATTAAGTGCTTTTACGTATCCTATGAAGTCAAAGCACTTGCTACGTATTACGTACACATGTTAAGCAAGTTAATTATTTTTAATTATTCCAATACGACTGTTGTGTTATTCATAAAATTTTAGTTAATTAAGGAAATGCAGAATCACTAGCCATGTATTGCATACATGAATTTCTTAATGAATACATATATGGAATCATTTATAGAAGCTATTGCATTAGATACATAATTGTTTAGTTACAAACAGATATTGTGCTGAAACTGTATGTTTCTAGAGCTTTCAAAGTAGCTGCTGTATATAATTTGATTAAAACTGACTTTGATTATCATATAATAAACTGTTTGCTTACTTAGATCGAAATCAGGGGACCATTGCAAATTGTTATTTACCTACCTACATAGCTGCATAAGGAATGGTTTACAGATCATTAACCACCATGCATTTCTTCAAATAGAAAAGGATTATTTCATCCATTTGACTTTTCGATAGGAGTAAATGTTTCTGTGGGTATAATATAAATAAATTTCCGTTTAAAGATATTATAAGATTTGGTTCAAACCCAAAGGTTTCTTTTATTATTTCTTTGATTTCCACAATATAATTGTCTTACTTCAACTTGAAAAATAATCGAAAAGAAAAATTTCTTTTTTTAGAAACACACGTCATTTCTTTGAAAATAAAGAATTGTTCAAAACTTGACTTTGAATCAAAGAAATATGCTCAAGAAAATGATTTAATTGATTGAAAAACTCTTTTTTATCTTTTTCGAAATCAGATTATTTATGGGAGTAACTTGCCAAATTGTAGATACTATAGCTTTAATTATTTTAAGCACAAGAATAAGGTACGAAGCGAGTTTCCATTTGTCAATCCGAACCATGAAAACTTTATAAAAACATAACTTTACTGTAAAACGGATTCGGGTCCAAACATATTCAGAGCTTTAAATTTTATACATAGTACAAGTTTTATCCGTTTTTTTTTTATAAATTTTCTTAAAATAATATACATATATCCGCTTTTATATTTTGCAAAGCGCTACGGAAAAAAATATATTGATATAAACATTCGAGAGACGTTGAGCAATACCCGGAAAACCTGGTAAAATCGTTATGTTTGATTACAAACTATCCGTACGTTTGCTACAAATAGGTTGCAATAAACCCATTTCAACTCTCTGATTCCAGTTGGTATTAAGTAAACTCTAAAAGAAATATTCAGGTCGCCAGTATTTAAATAATTAAACTGAGAAGGAAACGCTCACATTTACGGATGTTTGTATACGGTTTGATTGATTTGTTTTCTATTTCGTATATAGGTAATTTGAAATATTGCTGGCAGAACATCCATCATTTATTGGCGTTAGCAGAATTTAATTTATGTATAGAAGTTATAATCATCAATCTTGTAAGAACATTGTCAGTATACTATTAGATAATGTGGATAATAGAATAATTCTGTTAAAAATTGTATCTTATTTGTCACCTTTTCTATGCAGATATCACTAGTGCATTCTGGTATAACTCCTTCAAACTTAAGCCAATCATTTATCAATGCGATTTTGTCACAAGTTACAAGATGTCGATGCCAAAAGATGTTTTAAACCTCCACTGAAATTAGCATTAACGCAAAACCTATATAAATATAATTGGTACTCCAGAATACGGTAATTTTTACTACCACCACGTATAAACTAAAAACTAAATGCATACATATTAGCAGTCTTCAGTAATTAAATTGCCACTTTCATTTAATCTAAAATTGCCTATTTTATTCCCATTTAATTAGATGAGTATGCAACAATAGCACACGCGATGTAATTGTATTTACATCTATTCAGTCACTATTCACAGATATGGAATGACGTCAATGACGGCGCCACGACGCCTCGTCGTAAGCCAATTTATCCAGTTGCTTTTGATCATTGCAACATGGATCGCAATTAGAACATACAACTCAATAACGCAAGATGAAATAAACATTCTATTAGTGGTTTTGATTGATATTCGGGGCATTTGCCAAATCAAAATTTTCGTGATACTCTAGATTTTTAAACTACATGAACACATGCATTTGCTTAATAAAGTCTTAAGCAATATTCGGTATATTACTTTGCTTTTGTAAGATAATTCATCTTGAGAAACTTTCTTCTAAGGTGTGATGGATAGAACATTGTAATATAATTTTGTAGTAAAATAAAACTACAGTAAGTCCAGGAGAAAGTACTGCTTTGTGTGACTTACTGCACATTGTTGTCGAGATAAAGGGTAACCATGATGATTTTTAATGCATTCAGTTGAGAATAATGCTACTATATGTAATTTGGAAGAATGCTAACTACGAGAAAGATGTCATTATTCCTGATAACCACCCTACTATGTAATGTGCTCAATCATGTTCTTCACGAACGTGCCATATTAGATGACATCTGAAAACGCACTATTTAGGGGTAATAACCTTCATTATTCACTTATTCGCCATACTATAATTCCTTGTTTATTGATATTTTCTTCATTTGAATGAGGTGTTCCATTTAAGATTATTAACCGTTAAGCTTCCTTCTAAAAATGGAGATCATAGTAACTTTTTTAACTATCGCCCTATTAGCCATATAACCCTATTTTTGCTAAAATTTATAAATTATAAATTTTTTAGCAAAAATTTATATAATAATCTAAATTATTATTTTTTAAAATATTTATAACTATTTAGTCAGTACAAATGTTTATAGACCTATCCAAAGCATTTGATTTAGTAATTCATAAACTTGTAGGATATGGAATGAAGGGAATTACGGTGAACTATTTTTAGTCTTACCTCACATGCACATTACATTACATTAGGGTATGGACCTGCTTCACCGCGATCTTTTCAGATCTACTTTTCTTCCACAGGGCGCTTTCTAAGTTTGCCGTCTTATCTGACCTATCATTCTTGAAGGCGACTCTTTTATGTAGCTAGTAGCTATTAGCTGTGTGATTTTCTACGCCCTGTACTAGAAAACTTGTTCTCGTCAGGCCATTACAGTGGCACGGAACCTGAGCTGGGGTGTTCTTCCTCCACTTGGCAAATTCTACAAACAGTGTCATCTGCTAGACCTACGTTGTACATGTACTTATTTTATCTACAATGACTGGTCAACAGATCTACTATCATGTTGACATTATTCCTATCTTTACTCAGTAGATCTTTAGTAAATTAAGGTTTATGTTCTTTTAGGAACTATTTTGCATGTGGTTGTCTTGGTGTCTTTTGCCACCATTCCGGCACTCATTACAACTCCATTCATTGATGGACTTTTTAATGTGGGATTTGGTATTGCCGATAGAAAAACTAGCTCCAATGAATGACGAACTTCGGCTAGTTAGATCGTATGCCATTTCATTCCGCTTTACCCTCGAGTGGTTGGACAACCAGACCAATGTTAATTACCTTCGGGTGCTCGCCTCACTTATGGCGCTTACACAGTCCTAACCAGCTTTGAGCCAACACTTACGAAACTGATTGCTTTAAGTATTGCCTAGCTGTTAGAGAAAATAGCAACACTTTTACTTGATTCAGGCCCTCTTTCTACCTCTCTGCATAATTGTAAATTGCAGCAACCTCAGCCCAGAACATCGTCACATGGTTTATTAATGCGATTGCAATATCACCCTTTCTGGTGTAGTTGGTCTTGGAACCTGCGAATATTAGCCACTCGGGCGTGAAAAAAAATGAGGCGATGTATATATCTAACCAGATTAAGTTGGTCAAAGTATTCGTTGGGACCTTGGCCCTTCTTTCGACATTACCAAATCGCACATTGGGAAGCCCATCAGTGAATGGATAAATAATAAATCCAGGGAGTACTGATAAAAAGTCAGCAAGCCAAAGACAGGCAAAAGAGTTCATAAAGGAGCAAAAGCCTGAATTTCCCACTTAGTAAAAACAGGAAGATTATCAAAATGATAGTTCTTGATCAGTCATTGTAGACTAATGACTGCCATGAAAACCACTTCTTGGGAGTGTCCAAAAAACCGGTGGGCGTTGGATCCAAGAAACGACACTGAAACAATACAACCAAGCAAAATAATAGAAACAATTTGATCAAGGCATCGCAGGAGAGGAAGAGTAAAAAACTAAGTAGGATACATTTTCGTATTGTGGAAGATTTCTTAACGAGACATGTTCTGAAAGCGTACGTCCAAAATCGAGGCTCTGGATGAGAATAAGAAGACAAGTTTTGTTACAACAAAAATAAAACCAGTAGATTGTTTTGATCAATAGTCCATCGATTTTTACAAATTAGTACAGGTTACCAACATACTAGAATGGTTGGATTGATTTACTGGATGAAAGAAATGGGACCGAAACTTCTCTTACAATTAGAAATATAATACATGTTGCATGATAACAATTTTCCTAGGCATCATTTTCTCTCAAAACAACTGTGTTCTCACATCGATCATTACCTATCTTTGATATGTATGTACCTAGCAAACAAATAAAAAGGCTCGGAGCGTTCTAATTTACCGCTCGGATCAACATCTAGCTCCCATAAACTTCAAACAAGGTGTGGGCATTAACTTAGGGCATCCTGTAGTGCCTACAATCCGATCGTATATTTAGACATTCCTTCACGAATACAACGCCGCAGATATTATCTTGCAAGAATTACGTAACGTAAAAATCGTGATCGTTTAACGTATTTAAAATGTGCGCATATTCATACGTTAGTAACTTATATACGGTAACCTTTGTGGAGCCCAAAAACTAAATGAACGAAAAGAAACGTTTTAACAAGTACGAGTTTGTTATCGCCTGATTCTTGCTAACTAATTATATAATGAACATGCGAAAAATATAATATGCGCTGATTGCAAAAGCCGCGTCTATTAGTACATTATGTAGCTTTATATTATATTGGTGAAAGCATGCACAGCACCCACTTGCGACTTAAATTCTTAAGAAAGGTGTTGAAATGTGTTGAAAGGTAGCATAGAATGGTGCTTTTAAATTATTTTCAACACTATTGGCAATAGTAAATATTCGCAAGTTTATGATTAACAATGAATTCTGTTATACTCACAATTATTCTTTTTCGATTAGCGTGTAGTTACGAATAGTTACATAGACCAGACGAGATACAATACATTTTGAGCAGAAGCTCAGTAAGTGAGAGCCCATCTATTTATTATTTATTACCAGATTTGAAAATACAGTCGCCTTTGTGTCAATATTTGCATTAAAGATATTCTGTAGAAAGTAGTTTAAACGTTGACGACAGTGGTCCGCAGTCAAAGGAAGCACTAATCGTCGACGATATGAAAAAAAGTCCAAATGCTCGAATGCTGCACCCGATATAGGAAAAACATTGCCTTAGTTATTTCTTTTTACAGAAAATCACCAATGTTGACAGGTTCATTTCTGTATAACATATTGAAACCTCTTCAATATCAATAGTCCAAGTTACGTGTTATATAAATGTTTGTCTCATAATAACCAATTAGTTGATAATAAAGTGGATAGTTCAACTTCTTTAGCGAAACTGTAGGTACACGAAACAACTTTGTTTTCAGTCACCGATATCCCTTACTAGCAAGCTGAAGAAACGGTAATGGACCACAGCTCGTTTATTTTTACAGCTAATTTCTTTATGGGTAAATTTGACACTGATCTTAAAAATGCTTTGGCGTATTGGATATTTGGATTTAGGAGCTCCAAATTCTACCCTAAACGGAAGAGGATAAACGAGTCAAGTTACTGATTAGTTAGTATAACAACAGTAAACCACGTCCAGGGTGTGTCCATAATTGTATCATGTTATTGTTAGGTACAAACAAGGATCATTTCAACATATATTTGTTTTCCTGTTACCATTGCCTTAATAATAAGGCAAATTTTGTTACAAAAAATGTCTGTGCCTTGTGTGTGATTCGAGCCCACGCCCTCTGGTTTTCCGGACAAGCCACTCTGCCAACTGAGCTATCGCTCATGGCCTTCAGTAGCTTGTGCCCATATAGAAATAAGCCTTGATTCGATCTTCTCTGTCATAAGCTACTTAATCTTTTGGACGAACTATAGTTTTGTACATATGTAGTTTTAGATTTCTGGACGATACACTGCTTGCAAATAATTATTGAAAGGAGTGAATGCCTGTACTTTCAATCAACAACATTGCCTGCATTTTGTCTCTACTGCCTAGATGTCTTATTAACCCTTAAGTGGTGACGTGCGGTCATAATGACCGCTTAGATATATCAACTAATCGCAACATGGCCATCGTCAGTATTATATCTCCACTACTTGGTATATCTTTTGGTGAGCATACGAGCAAAAGAAAATTGAGCGTTGTGGTTGAATTTAGTTATTTCTCTAAGTCGAATAAAATTCTCTAGCGGTCTAAGAGACCGTACGTCCCCGTTGCTGTTACTTTTTACAGGAAGTCAAATGGCTGCACTCTAAAGTCTTGAAGATACCACTATGCAGTGGCACAACGAGATTGATGATGGAGGTAGTGATATAGATGATTGTCCGATTAACGATGCTGAAGAAAGTGACCACGATACGGATTCTATCTTACCAGTTACAGATGAAGAGGATAACAATTTACAACTAGATAAGCGTATTGAACAGCGCAGAATTGAATCCTCTAGTACAAGAGGAGCATGTGAACGCAAAAGGAATTACCATGGTAAAAACAGCTTCAAATGGTGTAGTGTAGCATTTAAAACTCTGTCGCGAACTCGGATTTGATTTATTGATCAGTAACTCTCTAACACCGTAGGTACTATTACCTGCATTGATGAGATGTTGGTGCCATTTAGGGGAAGATGTAAATTTAAAATTTACATGCCAAATAAACCTGCCAAGTATGGGCTAAAATTTATGTGCCTCACTGATGCCAAAAATCATTATTTGTATAATTCTTACATATATACCGGAAAAGATTTAGACGGGACAGGCTTAACAGCTGATGAGAGAAGCTTGCCAAACCAACACAATCGGTTATTCGACTAATTAAACCAATTGAAAATAATAACAGGAATGTCACCGCGGATATTTGGTTTTCTTCAATCCAACTAGTTGAAGAACTGCGCTCTAGAGGATTAACCTATGTTGGCACTTTAAAAAAAGAAAATAAAAAAGAACTGCCACCGGAGTTCTTGCCAAACAAAAAACGGCAGATTGGATCAAGTTTACATGGATTCACCAGTAATATGACCTTATGTTCATACGTACCCAAAAAGAACCATAGTATTGTGCTAGTCTCATCTATGCATTACACAGCGTTAGTTGATAAAAATACAAATAAACCTGAAATCATCAGCTTCTACAACTTGTCAAAAGGGGGAGTAGGTGCATTAGATGAGAAATGTGCAAAACATACTAGCAGTAGAAGAACGCAAAGATGGCCCATGACGATCTTTTTTAGATTGTTGGACATAAGTTGTGTGAATTCACACGTACTTTATCAAGCATTTAAAATCAATCCCCAAATAGAGAAAGCTGATTTTATCAAGCAATTAGCAGGAGAATTGGTTAGACCACACATGAAAAGGCGTTTGTGGAACACGAGAATTCCAAAGGAGGTAAAATTGTGCATTCGTCGTATTTTGCAAATGAAGCACCAACAAATGTTTTGTTTGTCCGCCCAGAATTAAAAGGAAAACATTTCACGTGGGTTGCAAGTGTAAAAAATCAATATGTACTCAGTGTGCAGACTGTCAACAAAATTGTGAAGATTTATGTATCTGCAATTATGTCAAATAAGTGGTCCTTTTGTATACTTTTATCATTTACTATGTAGAATGATCTATTTTATTTATATTTTTACCAAACAAGTGCATATTTCTTTGCGATTTACTAGTTGTTTTATTACACATTTGTAGACCGTCCATTTTTTTACAATGTTACTTATTTTATTATAAAACTACTTTGTATTTTATTTGAAAACTGTTTATGTTTTTTTGCAATGTAATAAGTTGAAATCACGACGGCCCATATATTTTTTTGATGTATCTCCAACTTTTACAGTTTTAATAAACAAACAATTAAACGGTCATATAGACCGCAGGTCTTCGATAATGTAATGATTATTTCAGGTCTCCACTTGAGGGTTAATGCATCCAAATTGTATTACGGAGGATTAATAATCTATTTCTAATCTGGATACCTGGACATTCAGTCACCTGGGGAAATAAGAAAGCAGGCACCATTGCGAATAGAGGCTGCTGCGGAGCAATTTCAGGGACTAGAACCTGGAATTGGCATAGCGCCTAGGTAGCCTAAGCAGCAAATCAATTTCTGAGCAAAAAGAGCAAAAAAGTATTGGAATAAGTTGCAACTACCACAATATCATCGGCATAGACTAGCAATCTGTGCCTTCTAATATAAGCAAGACTGTTCTCTTAGGTTCGCAACCCTATTATTTTTCTAGCACCAAGTTAAACAATCCAATTTTCATAGGATCCTCTTGACGTAGTTCTATTTCAATAGAAAAGGCATTTGATGTTCTACCTCCTAGTTCAACTTTGGCACTCGTTTCTTGTAATTTAATCTTTATCATTTCTACAAGATTTTCTTTAATTTAAACAAACATAACTCACAGAAAAAAATGTTTTCTTGTAGGAGCCGCCTACAGGCAAAGTCCATGAATTAACATGAAGAAAGCATTACATTTATATTATTTACTTATACATGTTGTATATACTCATTAACGAATTATAAAGAATTCCTAGCATACTGCATAGGAATGCGTTCTATAAATACACGTTTGCATAGATAGCTTCAAAGTCACGGAATCTTAGCGATCCTCCCAAAAGGATGATGCCAGGAAACGTTGGCATCACCTGTTTAAACGACCTTGAAACGCTTTGTAAACTTCGTATATGTATAGCTAATGTTACGTAAACTCTACCATTTAGTCCTATAAAAACGACTGAGTCTATAAATATTAATAATGCCCGTTACGGATTAAATCGTATTACAATACAAGCAGCTTACAACATTCATAAAGTGGCACTTAACAAGTCTCTCAAATATACGTGACTTCAGACTTATTTTTCATATGAGATATTATTACGACGATATGTAGTTCCATAAATGGATTCCACTCCTTTGTGAAAGGTTAAACGAGTAGGTATTCTAATAGAGGAACAATTTTTTTTGTGCCGACGCTTATTTTGCGTTTTGTACGTCATGACCTCATTCGAAAATAGCAATTTGGATATTTTATTCTTTTCGAACACTTCTTAGTTCAGGGATAACACTATTCAGTACATCAAGGGAGAAATATTGGACACTAAAGTGCGTTTCGTTCATATAATGAAGAAAATGATATCGTAAACAGCCTCTAACAAAACTTTCCATTAATAAAAATCGCATATTTGAAACCTAATATATTTCCTTTAAATAACAATTCGATGGGGTGAGATTAGTTTATCATGGTACAATGAATGTATGCATGTTGTCAGAAAGCCATGTTGAAAGTTATATTTATGCGTAAACTTATAGGATTCCATTTTACTAAATGGATAGTAGATAGACCAATAAACAGATAAAAAGTATATATTACTTACACAATAGTATGTTGTACATCCTATAATAGGCTAAAACAAAAATTAATATAAAAGTGCACAGTGTACGTAATATATTAAATTGAGTTTAGAACAAAGATGCATAAATTCAATAAAATTCGAACAAAACAGTAAAGGAAAAAATATAGGTAATTACATAATTCTCATACTCCAGCAAGAAATACCATAAAAGTTAAATACAGAAAACAGAAAAGTAGGAAGAATAAGAGAATACAAAACATGCATAGTATAATGCAAAGTAATTGTAAGGAGTAAAGGCCGTTTTACACCTAGCTATTTATTGCGCAATTTATTGGCCAATTTAAAATTTTACGTGTATAACACGTATTAATCCGTGTTGGCCACTAAATTCCGCAATAAATAGCTAGGTGTAAAACGGCCTTAACTGAAAAGCCCAAGGATATAGACTTCCAAACTGTTTTTAATGCGGAGCATTATTTAGAGCTTTTTATTGCTTACACGGTAGGCGGATGAATATTTTAAATCCTATTATATGTTTACCTTGGTTAGCTAGAATCATATAGCATGCTGGTAAATGCAGATCATTTTTGTTCAAATACAATATTCATGATGAGAAGACATTAATGGCGATGTTGTTTTTCTCTTTGTAATATAGCAGGCGATCTCGGGAATGTAAAAGGAATACATGCGTCGCACAGGAAGTTTCTGAAAGATAAAGTGACACAAAGCCTAAAATATGCTCTTTCGGGGTACTTTAGTACTGTCCCACAATAAAATTGTGTATTAGACTCTGGATGAGTATACTTCAGCATAGTAGAATGAAACTAAGCAAAAGGGGCTTCGCACCTCAAACAATAGAACACATACGCTTTAATCCAGTTTCCTTACTAAATTTTCAGTTTTCTTTTTATGATAATTTTGCATCATCTAAGGCATTTTGTCAATATTGACGTAACTTGAAACAAAATATAGGTGCTAGGTTTCCAAAATTCTGTGTAAATTTTATTCTAATTTCCAAAAATTTAATCACTATTGCGGAACGAAAAATATGACATCAATGAACTAGCTACATAACTAAAATGAGTATGCAATGATTACCACGCAAAGTGTTAGGAGTCTGAAACGTCCAGTGAATCTGGTCTGGTAATAACCAAATTTACTCTGCGGGATGCACTTGTTGATTGGATCATAAGAAAATATCCAGCTTTACTGAAAGGATGTTTACGGCTAGAGACAAAGCAAATAGGTGACGACGACGAAACCATCCCAGAGACTAGACTGCGAATGTGTTAGATCCAAAGCGAACACAACTTAGGATAAGTTTGGTAAGAGGTCACGGATACTAGAGAAACATGCCTGAAATTAATAGTCTTTACATGTGAATCTATCTGGACTATATTTCCAAGAAAGAGAAACAGCAAAGTTTTAGTCCAATAAAGATTGACACTGCTGGGACAATATACTTAGCGACAAATCTTCTGAAAGAAGGCTTACTTCGCAGGCTATTGAGCCCACTTAAAGGGACTAACATGTTTAAGCAAAGCAAACTTGCCAAATTAAGGGAAGAACAATGATCTCTACTCAAAATACTCATAACACTAGCTTACAAATCAAATTAAATCACAGTTTGTTTACTGAGACCATATCTCGAGTTATAAACGATCGATCTAATTGTAAAAGATACCAAATTAAAGAGAACCGAATTATTTTGCAATCAGTCAGCTGTTTCATTGCAAACAAGCATATTATGAAAAAAAAAGTTGCTTTTGTGGCCAATATGAAAATCTAATATGCACTCTATCGCCTGGAAAAAGTAGAAATCGTAGAAATATGGCCAATTTGTGCTTTTTTTATTTTTTCCATATAGTTATTGTACTTTTACGAAAATAGGGTATTAGGATTTACTTCGCAAATACCTTGTTCTTTTCGTAAAAGTAGAAACTTTACTTAAAAAATAATAACCTGGGTATATTTGCACGATATCCACTCTTTCTAGGGATAGAATGAGTTTGTAATGTTCATTTTTGCTTGGAGCTAGTTTGAAAATTTAAAAATTCATATCTCGAAAACATATTCATAAAAAAAATTATGCAATTTTCGAGTTTAGCGGCCCAAAGAAGGTAATTAAACAATAGCCGTATTCAGTTTGCAAAATGGCTGTAAACTAGTGTAATACACAGTCGTATTTGGGCTACTGAATTTATATGAAGAAAAATACATCCACATTTGGGCAGTAATCTGCTCACATTCGTTTCAGTGCGAAGCCATCAATGTAGTTTCAGTTAACGACGAGCTTGTTGTCGTGATATAATAGGGCTGCTTTATAGTTTGCACTGGCTGGTAGATGTGGGCGATTTGTGGTTCGAGCAGGACATTTTTTTTATGAAAAGCTGGATAATTACAATTTTTCCTAAATCTCGTGCTCCACCCAAAGGTACTACCGGAGGTCATCTATTCTAAATACTATATGAATTCCATAAGAATTGAACGTTCCTGCTCTAACTAAATAATTTTCCTGCGATTATTAATAATAATAACAAAAATATAATGAATCAGCCAGCTCTCAATTGTTATTATATCTGCACCCATGGAACGACTTTCCTTATCTTCCAGCATTAGCAAAGGAGTAATGGAACACTATGCAGAAATGGAGTGTCTGGTAGACCTCGCTCCTCTTCATTTGGTGATAATGGGTGAGGCAAGAATGGGGCATCTCAGATTGCAAGAACTACCAAGTGACAGATATACAAAACTGGGACACAATAATATCGTCCATCATGTGGAAGGCAACCTTTTGGGATTGAGATCAGACCACATGATTTCGACATATCTTTTTAATATAATAGAAACTTCGATGTGGGAATCATGGATCGGATAAACTGGAATCAATTCAACTACAGAGGGACTATTGAACTGGTTTGCCGATGGATCAAAGACCGAAAATGGGACTGGCGCTGGAATCTACAGCAGGGTAAGAGATAAAGCGATCACCCTTGCACTTGGAAAATATGTTTCGGTTTTTCAAGCAGAGGCATATGCGATACTGCATTATGAAACTGAAATCAATCAGAGGGCTTACGAAAATAAGCGAATCTATATTGCTACAAACAGCTAGGCGATACTGAAAGCACTAATGAACCCCCAGATACAATCAAGACTGGTTTGGGAACGTATTCGAGAACTGAATAGCCTTGTATATCGCAATAAAGTCACTTTGTTGTGGGTGTTCGGACATTCAGCAATCACAGCAAACGGAAAAGCCGATGAGTTAACAAGAAAGGGATTAACTGCTTCATATATAGCCCCAGAACCTGTTATAGGAGTGTCCAAAAACACAGCACGAGAGCAGGTAAGAAGTTGGGTCCAAGAGGAGCAAAAAAACACTGGAATAATACTACCAGACAAACTCGTGGTAGGACCTTTATTAAGGGTTCATCAAAGAAGAAGGATGAGGAACTACTGCAGCTCAGTAGGAATCATCTTCACGTCGTAAGAAGTCTCCTAACAGAACATTGTATACTGAAAGGACACCCACAGAAAATTGGGATCAATACTGGAGATACCAATCGAAGACTGTGTAATGAGAGGATGCTTACCACATTCTGTGTGAATGCGAGGCTCTGAACGCAAGAAGACAGGCACTTTTTGGCAAGCCAAAAATAAACCCAGATGATTACTTCGATAAACCAACCAGCATGCACCTGTACAGATTAACGCAGGGCACTAGGATCCTGGAACGGCTGATATAGTTTAATGGGTAAAAGAAATGGAAGAATTTAAATACAAGGTCAAGAGCCCCTAGTATTTCCGAAAACACTATGTTAGACGGCTACCACAACAACAACAAAAAAAGAAACACGATGGATAAACCTTGCTCACGGAGAGGACCTAGCAAGCAGCTTCAGGCCTTGTTACTGATAGCCAACAAATTATCGTTATGTGGTTTTGGAAGAGGCAGCCTCCACCTTCTTTCAGTTCCGAGCAGGACAGGGCAATTTGCAATATAGTATAAGAAATCAGGCTATTACAACGGGAAAATATTTCAAGTGTTATGCATGCTTTCACCATCTAATTACCAATACTGAGCTTAATGATGGACTTCATCAAATCGTGTGGCAACAAAGTCATGGATAAAAATTGTTGGATGTCCTATTTCATATTAAATAGAATTAATGTAGTTGAAGTTGTAATAAAAAATATAGTAAAGGTATCTTCTATCAGAGAATTAAATATTGCTCTCGTATTAGGTACGAGGTATATCAATATACCGCTGAAACAAGCTCAGCTACAAACAGAAGCTGGCGTTTCATAGATTTAGCGATGTATAACACTGTTTATACTTAAGATGGCTCCTGTGGTGTAAAAAAGGTATAGATATAAAGTTTTAGTGAATGTTTGAACTAAATTTCAGAAAATATACATGCCTATAATATAAATCTTTAGCCAAGTAAAACTATCTTTAATCACATTATTTTAAAATCACCGATCTTTCCAAAGATACCAAATAATGGCATCAAAATTCGTTATTGGTGTCAAGGCAGATTAATGCAAATTGTATTCGAAATTCGGTTTTACTTTCATCCTTCTAAGCGTATGCGATGTCTACGTGAATTCGCTCTGTATTTACATAATCTGGTATTTTCGCATCTCGGATCTCGCGACCGCAAACATAAACAACACGTCCTCTTCACCTTCCCGTCGGTCTGGCGAAACGATATATTCTGGCAAAATATACACACACACGTCAGGATTTAAATATAGTACCTGTGTTCTTTTCAGAAAATATTTCGGTACCGCGAACCACCCATGCTGTCGGAAGATGGCACAATTCTGTCATCAATGTCACATATTTTAAGTGTGGTCAAGTCATAATAAAAGAGGAAATGCTTTTGTTGACATCGAAAGTGATACGGTTTTAGATCATTTTTATTGATAAATGAAAATGAAATACGAATTTAACCTTTGGAAAAAAACAGGAATAATATAACATTTATAAATGGAAAATTAACTGTAAAATAGTTAAATTGATGGCATATATGTTAATATATATACTTGTATAATGTATAATATATAAATAAGTATTTGTAAACAATTACCTTTTGTTACAGTGTGGTGATTGGATACAACTAAAAATACTGGAAGTAACACCAGAACTCACAAGTTTGGGAAATACACTATCAGAAGCCCTAGAGTTGCAAAAAGCACATGATGAAGTTTTACGACAGTTGCAGGTAAGGAACAATTTTGTCAGGATATAAATTTGTCATCATCATTTTCAACCTGTTCTACATCATTATTTATTTATGGCCAATATAAGTGTGCTATTAAAATTTATTTTGAGTTAAAGTTCATTCAACGCTAAGTACAAACAATGCTTTACATAGCGGGATGCTCCTATGTTGTAAATTCTTCTATTCTTCTTCTAATTGTATCAACCCCACCCGTTTTTCTACATTTTCTAATAAAAACATGAATACATACATTAAATGAACTTCAACTTGTTTCGCTTTGCTGCTCTCTATTTATTTCTACCAGATAAAACAACTACTATTAATGTCATTTATTTTAGCTTTACTTGTTTTACTGTGATATCTTGAATCCAGCTCTCTGAAGAAAATTAAAACCATCTTAATAATTATCAGAGCATAACCAAAAGTAGTTTCTTGTTGTTGTGGTTTGTATAAATTAAATTTGTGCCTATTACAATTAGTGTCAAAAAGAGTCGTGATTTCAAACACATAATCGCAAAATTGTCTAGTAATTCTGACTTAAAAGCTGCCTTTTAATGTTGTTTGATGTACTTAGTTTAACAATAAAAGGAAAGAAATAATTGAATGTCATCGAAATTGTGTTCCCTTTTTTTGTATTCGTCTATTGCTTCAGTGGTAATTGCTTCCTACATCACGAACAAATTGCTAATCGTTCAAGGCTAGAGTATATAAAAACAATAAATTTAACGATACTGTTATTGCCACTTACAAGAGAATATTGTGAAGCTATACCCACTGATCAGGCACATTTATAGCACCCATATAGTGTTGCAAACCTTCACTTTTCATTTAAGGATGCTCCCGTTAAAAGGGTGAAAACTGCCCCCGAAATTTCGGTGATTTTCAGATTTTTGTAATTTACAGTAGCACTATCTCCCCACCTATTTGTGAAGTGGGAATTGTACAGAAAAAAGCCCTATGCAGGCAAAAGTGATTCCTGAGAAATATTATTTGCGCTTAGGTACATATTTGCAGCAACTCCACCCCTAAACTCCCCGAAAAAGATTAAATTAAATGATTGTTGAAGAGAACAAACACAAACAAAATAGAGTCTTTTTTGTTAATCTATATGTTGTATTTATTCTTTTGAGTTCGCAGTATATTATAGCAGATGGTGATAATCTGTAGTCGGTCCTAGACGTCCGCAAGTAAGCCAAAAATATATTTAAATTATTTTTTAATATTTTATTATGTATGTTGCCCCTTTGATTTTTCACCAAATATAGTTACTATATACCCAAACAACGACCACAAATTACAAATCCATCCAGGGGTGTAACATGATAAATAAAAAAGAAAATTAAATAAACGTTTAGATTACGTATTGTACAAATTTTAGTCATTTGGCATTCTTAATTGTTGGTTGGATGTTTACTAAATATATAAATATAATATGAAAGTGACACGTGCCCCTCTAGCAGTTCACGTTGAATCGTTATAGCTGTATAGCAATCGCACAATTAACGCGTTGCACAATGATTAGCCATCGATTTCTTAAATGATTTTTTCTAAACATTTTTCTAACATTTGACGGTTCAAACAAGCGACATTAATGAAAAATGTCTAATTTACAATGTAGCCAATATAGGAAACTTGAACTAGATCACCTATTTACTATATGTATATTATTGCACAAAATATATTCTTTTTAATAAATTATAAACAAAATATCACATAGGTTAGCGAAATCTGTAAACATTACAAAGTTAAAACTTTCTGAAATTTAATACTATATGTAAAGTCACTTTAGAAAATAAAATTTGTCAAATCTATGTAAGAGCCGATTTTACTAGCTTCAATTTACTTTTTGCCTTCATTATTTCTATTTTTGCTTCGAATGTTTCCAGTTTCGCTTTTTATTAGGTATGCTTAATCTTGCTTCATTATTTTAGCTTCTTTTACTTTGGTGTTTAACTGTAGCTCGTCTCGTAAGAACAGTTCTATCCCTTCTTTTTGTAACTTTTCACGTACACCCACCCACCTAATCATAATATTGTTCCTTCTTTTATGTTTATCTTCTAATTTCTCGATTCTTTTTTTTAATTGATTTCTCTCTTTCTCCCATTCTTCTTTCTTCCTCCTCCATTTGAGTTTGCTCTTTATTTCTTCCTTTAGTTCTTTTGTCTCGGTCTTTAATTCCGCACTACTTCTAGTCAAGTCTTCAATTATCTGTTTCATCATTTTCTTTAATTCTTCCATCATTCGTGTCTCTTCCTTTCCTTCTTTATCTCCTGGGTTTATACTTCTTTCTTTCCTGTTTTTCCTTTTCTCTGCTGCTTTCCTCTGTTCCAGCGATCTTAATATTTTAAACTCTGACCTGCTTTTTTCGATTTACCTTTATATACTTCTGTAGTGATGGCAAATTGCTTCGATATGTATGTATACTTTTACCGTTATTGGATGGAATTAAAATTGTTACTAATTACTTACCTCTGTTCTTGTTTTCCTCTATCTTTCTCCTTTCAAATTATTACTCCAATCTCACACTCGTTGTTTTGCCGTACTGTATAGAATCACTCGTATACTCCCAAATACTCACTTCATTGCCCTGTTATTGGATTTACTCTGTTGGGCAGTAAATTAATATTGTGATTATAATTATTGATGCCCAGTATTAGTACTTAACCTTGAAGACGTACAGTCACGCACTTCTTCTGCAAATAAAGAAATAACATATTTTAATACAGTATTTGTAAATAATAAGTAAAATGATGAACTCAATATAATTACATATAAGATAGATATATAGTTTATTTCAACAACATGTACAAAGAAAGCATGCTAGAAACAAGTCACAAAAAATTAAAATGTAGATTGAAAGGTATCTAACAAAGAAAAGGAATTTTAAAATAAGAAACAAAACTTAGCAAAATGTATTAAAACATCGAAGTAGCTGACCAAAAATCATTTAATTTATAACAATTTATAGTTAAAAGAAACTCTTTTACTTCTTTCCTATACAAGGTTAAATTGTTAATATTTTTTATATGTGGGAGGTAGATTGTTGAACAATTTGCAACCAATGTACGCTAAATTATGTTGAAATCTAGCTGAGTGGTGTTTTGATGGAAGAAGGTAGGTAATTCTCTTATCTTACATTATTTTTATTGAACTTATTACGGTATAATGTAAGTGTCATCAAAAGTTAATACTTGGTAATGTTTAAATAAAGGTCTACAAGATTGTCTGTGAGGTGTATTTCATATTAGTCTTAAATATCTTTTTTGTAGTATAAATATTCTTTACGAGTAAATTTTTAAAGTTTCATTATTGCAAGAAACCTTCAAAGAGCAAGCCATAGAAAATTCTGGCAGCTTTCCACAAAGTTCATGTATATGTTCAATCCACCCCAACAATGGATCAAATATTACTCCTATTAAACTTATTGAATTTCCCAATTTAAAGCCAATAGTCGCCTTCAATAGTTCTATATTTGAGGAATCCCAACGAGATGGTGCAAAACGAAGAAATGTAGACTTATCTCTATCCAACACAACTTTATTGCTTATTAGCCAGTCATCTACAAATGTAATAATGTACTGAGCATTTGAGGTAGCTTCATTTAAAGATTCTCCTTTAGTGATAATGGTTATATCATCTGCATAGGTTATTATTTTTTATTTAAATTTAGAGAATATAGATAGCAAGTCATTTATGTAAATTAAAAAAAAAGAGTTGGTCCAAGGATTGGACCTTGGGGCACCCCGATATTAATATTTGAAGAACTAGATACTTGATCGTGTAATTTAATTCGGTAAGTACGAAATAAGTAAGAAGCAATTTGTTTATAAATAATAAGAAAGGCCGATTTATCAGAGATGGTTTCAACTTATGGATACAGTATGTATGTACACAGAACACGCACTGTTGTATAGTAGATACATATACACTACCGGTCATAAGTTTGATCACATCGGGATTATTGCAATCATAAAATTTTAAACAGAAATACATTATTTTCATGCTTGAATGGAATTTGGAAATAAGTCTTATTGTAATTGGTATATACTATCAAAATCAGATTATAAATATCATTTAAAAAAAAAAGTATCGTAAATTTGTTTAAATATTTTTTAGCTTCTACTAAGTTTAACGCAATATATTAGACACAATTAAACTTATGACCGGTAGTGTACATTAAAGATGCAAAGATGGCATCGAGTGAATGGTTTGATCTATAATTAGTCCATACCGACTGGTTTAGTATTTCGGACGGTTCCTTTTCAGGCTCCTTCATTTGCGGCCCACATTAAACTAATAATTTACACTTTAGTCGATTCATATCTATTAATACCCGAAAGCTTCCTTTATTGTTTCATTTCATTCACTAACAGCTGTAGAAAAAGGTAATCAGCTGGCTTTTTTATACACATTGCAAAGAAAAGTTAATTAAAAAAATCACTCATTATGTTATTATTTATGAGTCACAGCTATATATGTAAATTCGTATATTCCAAAGGCGCAAGTATGGAAAATGGAAGAAGCAGTGGCAGTGTATTTCTTTCAGTTTCATATTACAAAAATATTTTCACTAATTTAATTTGTAAAACTTTCATGTAAACTAAATTATTAGTTACTGATGCAAATCATGAACACAACAAGTGTATCTATTGTCTACATATGTAGTATATTGACCCGTACTTACATGCTTGCTTGACATTTTGTATGTGACCGGTTTACAACTATGCATGACCGATGCATTTACATCTAAACGTAATTGTATGTTGGAATACAGGCTACAATTTTATTTATTCTTAATTGTGATATATTGAGGTTTGCTTTCATATTCATATGTCAAACGTTTATCATTAGTCTTAGTATTCATGCTCCGATCCCTTTATAATGAGCAGCATGTTACTAATACAACTTATTGGTTAACACTAATGGTAATACATAATGTCCAGCCGGCAGAAGAATTTTAACGCTGCGTGGAAACATATTTTAAAGCTATAAATTAAATGATTTTAAAAAATCTTAGGTCTTTACAATAAGGGAGAGTGAAATCGTCATGGGGCAACAAGTCCATGAATAGAACACGTTTCGAAATAATTATATTCACCTGTCTGAATTAGTTAATCTTTCAGAAACTCAGATACTTCAATGTTAGAATATACAAAATTCATTATGTTTAATAGCGATCAATCGAACATTGAATTTACATTGTTTTTTACTTTTAAACCGTAATCTTTTAGTTCTAGAAAAAATATTAAGACTATTTTCATTGCTTCAATAATTAATTACTTTGTTGTGTATCTGAACGCAATCAATTAAATCTGCAGTATTCTGTTTGGAACAATATTCGAAAAACATTCTTCATTACCAGAAAAACAGACAATAAAATAATAACATCTAGCCGCATATTGAAAAATAAAAACTACGAATAAAAGCCTGTGAACTACTAATGCCGCTACTACCGAACAAGAACATATACAGCGAAGAAGGTAAAATATAGAAAGTAGGAGATGTATGAGAGTCAATATTGACGTGCTTCAAGCCATGAAATGAAAAGATGTGGAATGTCATCATTTAGGCGAATGATGGACTTGGAAAGTACAAATAATGAATTGTAGAGGACGGCATACTGTAATAAGACGCTTGTTCCTTTAGCTACATTGTTTCTAAGTAAAACATTGTAATTCGTAAAAAGGACATCTAAAGCAACAAAGAGAAAAATATTTTAGTTTTATTACAGTCATGAAGAATGTAACACGGTAATAGCTGAACAAGTTGTTTTTTCACCTGACCTTACTTGCGACGAACAAAAATCCCGAAGAAATGAAAGGAAATTGAAAACAGCCATAATATTTCAAACAATAATCACTTACTAATATTGTTATTAAGCGATATAGACATAAATATGGACGAAACTGTTCAAAGTCTTCGCAAATATCAAATATAACTACTACATCTCGCAGCATGCATTGAAAAGTTCGCAGTTTCTTTCCTTATTTTGCTGTTATTTTGAAACTACGAAACAAAGGGGTGCAAATAAGGGTGGGCCATCGGCTAGTTTCTTTTTAGAAATGATATAGAGATCACCGTTCAATATATTTTTCAATTCTTTTTGCTTTATTAAAAAGATTATAACTTCATTCAAATGTCTGCTTCGGCTGTCCCTGCAGTAGCCCATCCTGTTGACCCAATTATGCAGTACATTTCCGATACTTTCGGCCTCTCTCTCAGCAATAACACCAAAAATATTGTTTCGCCTGAATTGTTTCTGGATTGTCGGCATAACATCGGTCTTTAACGGCACCACACAAAAAATAGTCTACCGGTGTCAAGTAGCAGCTCCGTGAAGGCCAACTGATATCACCAAAATGACTTATGGCCTTAGTGCGATTCTTGGAGGACTTGTGTGGCACGTAGCGCATCTTACTGAAAACAAAGCTCGCCCACATCCAATTCTTCACGATGCTGCAAAAAAAAATTGTTAACATGTCTCTGTAGCGCTATCCGTTATGTTGTTGCTGTCTTCATCTTCGAAGAAAAATGGGCCAATAATACCGCCACTTCAAAAACCATATCAAATAGTTACGGTGACGTTTTATGTACCTGAAGATGGCAGTCCGAAACCGGTCGTAAATGTATTACAGAATTGAAGGATTTGATACGGAACAGCGTTGTTTTGCTTTCAATCGTCCAAATAGTTACAGGCTGAGGTACATTTGGTGCTCTACGACTATACCCGTGGCTTTTTCGAGCTCCAAATACGATAATTTTTCTTATTAACGTACACTTCTCACAGGAAAAATCGGGACACCAGCAATTCAGAATTTTAAAATTTCTTGATTGTAAATGCAACTTTCGGAGGATGTATTCACTTATCATGGCCATAAATCACTTAATTATGTATATTACTGGGATCAAAGGCAACGACTGGAAATTTAAACAGAAAAATAAATATATAGAGAGAAAAAGGTTTATGTATAGAATAAACAAATCGGAGTTTCGGTGGCGGCGTTTCCTTTAGAAATATCAATGAAAAAAAAAAATACTATACTATAAAGTTTTCTTCTATCTATAAAAAATTATCAAAACTAGGTTTAAGATTATTTATAAAATTCTTAAATAAAGCAATTGAGTTCGCAAAGACATTATTTATTTTATGAACCCTTTATTGTATTTTCATGAAATATATCTTAACTATCGCCTGTGTAATCTGACGTCGATGATCTATTTTCTTGTAATATGGCCAACACTGGGTCTCTTTACAAACTGTCTTTATATAGCACAGGTTTTATTAACAATATTTAATATTGGATTTATAATACATAACAAACATTGTAAGAAAACATATGTTCGTCAATTTCAGTTAGTGCTAAAATATTTATTGTTGAATTTGATACATTTAATACTTTTTCGTTGCTACTGCCGAAGCTGTCAGACCAAAGTGTTAGCTATATTTCAATAAAATAGAACGACATTAGATTACACAGGCGATAGTTAAGATATATTTCTTGAAAATACAATAACAGAGGGTTAATAAAATAAAATTTCTTTGCGAAATTAATTGCTTTAGAAATTTTGTAAATAATCTTAAACTGTTTTTGGTATTTTTTAATACATAGAAAAATATTTTGTAGTAATACAATATTTAAGAATACTAAACAACAACAATAATGAATACATCAATAGTAGTGTATTTAATCAATGTGAAAATCATAGGTAATAACAATAGGTAATATAATCCCATCCCCATATATTTTCTTAAAAAAAGAATTATCTCTACATAACATCAAACAAGTTAAATACATATATCTGTATTTCTAAATGGTGCCGTCTACTCAAGAGGCCTTTTAGTTATTATGTATTTTTTTGCATTAATATTTCCGTATTCGGTATTTCTAAGGAAACACCGCCACCGAAATTCCAAAGTGTTTATTTAATGTATAAAAAAAAATATTTTATTATTTCGTTTAAATTTTAGTCTTTACCTTTGATCGCAATAATACACACAAAAAAGTGATTTATGGCTTTGATAAGTGCATATATCCTCTGTAAGCTGCATTTACACCCAAGAAATTTTAAAATTCAAGATTGCTGGTGTCCCGATTTTTCCTGTGAGAAGTGTACCTGCCGAGATGAAAATGCGCCTCATCCGAAATTTTTATTTTTAACAAAATCACCATCATTCTCCAATCCGTAGAGAGAAGCGGTATCGAAGCTTATGGTAATTTGCCTTCAATTTCTCAGTTAATCAAATCTTATAAGCGAATCAGCCGAAACCTTCATGCAGAATTTCTTCGGGCTAATGCAGCTAATGTCAACTTGCTGACCGAAATTTCTGTTTAAAATTCGCACACTTTCGACAACACAGCATCCACTTTTGAAGTAGGTTTCCAATATTACAAAACGTTATTCAAGTGAAAAGCGATCCATTTCGTACTGTGGAAATTGAATAACTGAGTGTCTGCGACTTTTTTGAGCACAAAATAACTGTCAGTGTCAAAGTAATAAGTATTTAAAAAGAAACCAGCAAATGTAAGATCGCCTATAGTGTAATATTTAAAGCTTAACATTAAATTTACTTACATATCATTGCAAAACTTTCAATGATAAGTAACTGCACTGCGTATGCTTTCACGGTCGATATAACTATTACTAATAACTTCTTCCGGGTTTCGCCGTGGATCAAAACTTTCGCTCGACGTTTCGCTGTTCATACTGACAGCTCCTTCAGGATAACCGACATTCTTCTTATATACTACCCTGGTGCATCCAACCCTGTAGTTCCCGCTCCATTGACGGTTTTTTGTAGTAGGCTCTCCCACGTGTTACTGAGGTTACATCTCTTTTCGTAGTTCTTGAAGGTAGCTATCGATTTTACGTTGTTGAAGTCCATTTTTTGCCCGGTGTCGTAGACTTGAAGAAAATAATGGCCGAACGATTCAAGCCTGAGCAAGTAAGAGAGAAAATATCGGCTCCTTGTAATAGAAGGGACCCGATATACTTTGTCTCACTCGCTTCCGTTCGCATCGTTCGGATACTTTTTTCTTCAAGTGTACATGTGTTCTGTCACCGCTAATTGTTCGAACCTTTTTAATCTTGCATCCCTCTCGTGCCCCTTTATTCTCGTGTCGATAGCTCTTCCTCTTTGTCCGAAGTGACACTGCCCGCATTGGCGTGTTACCTTATAGACACCCTCCGTGCGCCACTTGGCTATCCTATTCTTTGCGGTCAGTAGATACTGCTGGCTCGACGTTGCAATTATGAAGCGTACTCGTAAGTTGCGTTACTTCAAAATTCGACCTACTTTTTCGGTGACTTCCGCTATGTAAGGTAAACACGCCATCCCTCTCCGTGGTTCTGTAGTTGTTTCCAGTGTCGTCTTCTTCTTAGTGGCTTTCCTTATGTCGATGTCTCTTTCAGTGCTTTCCCCAGATGTATCTTCTTACTGGCAAGATGTTGCTCGTCACTGATGGTTTCAGCTCTGGATAGTAAAGTTTGCATTAACCTCTTCTTCTGCCTCGGATGATGGTGAGATCTTGCATGTAGATATCTATCTATCTTCTTCCTAAATATTGCGTGTTGTAGTATTTTCCCTCTTTTATTTTCTTAACCATAACATAGAGGAAGGAGATATTTCCATTTTTCATGGTAAACTTAATGGCTGGGTGAAGTGAGTTGATGTGTTTCAAGAACTATTGTACTTTCTCTTCTCCGTGTTGCTGTATTACAAAAGTATAGTCGACATGTCGCAGCCAGCACTTACACAGATTTCATATCGCTGGAATTTATGGCCTGATCTTCAAATGCTTCCATAAACAAGTTCCGTTACAAGTAGCACATTTAGTTGTGATTACCACTGCTATAGACACAACTACTTGATTATAGTCAATGTTACGTAATTTTCACTATAATTAGCAACTTTGAAGGGATATCTACTTAGACGACATACCTGTAGTTGCAGTTACGTAGTGGCCACCAACTAAATTACTTTAAGGTTTACTACTTTATGGTGCTAATAAAATAGTAATTGTTACGTCATTCTTACTTGTTGAGTCACTCTAAAGTTAATTCGTGCACATAGTTACAGATTAAAAGTCAGTGTTACTAACATATGCGCGTAGACAGAGAATGCACGAAATATTTCGAATTCTTCACATATGTTGGAGTTTATCCGGTATATGGCTTTGGTAGGTTCGCTAACTATTTCAACAAATCGTACGTCGCTGATCCGATACCTTAAGAGATTGTTACCAAGAGCCACTAGACCACCCAAACAGTATGGAATACCAAGAATACATAAAGAAGGAGTGGCATTAAGACCGATTGTGAATTGAAAGAATAGGTATACCAAACCTCTATACCAATGTAGAATTTTATCTACATTCAATGCTGTAGTTAAAAATAAGATGTTCTATTTGAAGGAAAAAAAAAATAGTTTAGAGCACACTGTATATGATTTAGGGATTATTGTTATAACACGGAATAGCTGCATCCATTTACCTGCATTGACACTAGTAGAACGACTAAATATCCAATATCCCATGAACTATTTAATTTATTTAATAAAAAAATTGCGAATATCTCGAAAAAAGTGGTTGCAAATAGTGCTATAAATTCTCTGGACAAATAAAGACTCAATCATTCCGTTAAAAGAAAAATCGATATAAAGTTGAAAATATTTTTCTTAAGTAGATCCTCAGTTTGATGGAATATATTGTATGCGCATGTTGAGTTCCTATAGCGGATCAATTCTTCCAATGCTTTTATTACATATTCCAAAAATGTGTTTTTTTTTTTGGACTACATTTGTTTTATTTTTTAAGAACGTAACAGTTTTTCAAAATACTTCCATAAACATGGATCCTCTGAAACAGAGATTCTTAACAGGGGGCGAAAAATCGTGGAACGCATATGTATATTTGATTTATTTATGCATTATTGTTACATTTAATTTTTTTTTACTATAAATTGTCACTATTACCTAATCGAGGAGGAGTAGTGGTGACGAAAATATTTTAGGATTTTAACGGGGCCATGACTACTAGAAGGTTAAGGACCACTGCTCTAAAATATCTATAACATATAGCTACGGGTGTATGTTAGAGCCAAAAAAAGCATAACAACTTTTCTTCGACATTCTTAAATAACACGCACCCTAAAGCCATATATGCGTGAAATTGGAAGCAATTTCTTATAAGAACTTCGTCACAGTTTCGACATACTAAAGACGCGTAAAAGCACGCAGTCACTGCGTATGTATTATACCCAACGTATTATTCATCGCACCAATGTCAGTTATTTTTTCTTAGATAATAACACTCGTACACATAGATGCAAGAGAACAGGTTTTGGATGCTGCCTTAACTCTAACCGCCAGCATCCTCTGTGTTTAACCGCAACTAGCCAATTGCAAGGCCCCTTTATCCACAATCGAATCTCTTCTTTCTCCTGTCTCTTTACCAATGTTACAAGCGATTTATTCGTGCGATGTACCGATGGATTGGATAGAGTGGAACAGAACGCGCCCTATTCATATGTAAATGAACAGTTTGTTAGGAGATGTCATGACTCTGGTTACAAAGCTATAAACTACACTACGTTCCTATTTAAATTCGAACCGAACGCAATATGTAATTACTACCTGTCGAATAGTTGACGGCTCTCTGTGTTTAACTACTTAGATAACAATTCGGTTTCTCACTTTGCGGTCGATCCTTAATTGGATACGGTGGTCGAGAGTTTAATTCTTGACGGAACGCAGAAAGGTTTCTTTTTTTCAAGTAATTAAATTAGTTAATAAAAAAGCAAGAGTACATGTCGTTATAGTAATTTATCTCAATTAGAAACACTCAAGCTATTCCGTTAACGTTACTTGGAATGTGTGATTCGAAACAGTTCAAGAACAACATATGCAATTAACACCAATAATTCGAGTAAACGACCACTAGTCGTGATACTGAAATGTCGATGTAAGTAAAAATCCTAACAAATTCATATCGTCATTAAAATTTTTAATTTGGCATTTCTGATAGTTTTATCGGATACAGAAGTCAGACTCCACGGCTTGCTTCAAAATATTTGTTCTTGATCACACAAAATATTATGTGTATTAAACCATTAAATTCCTTATATTATCGGTATAATAACAATCTACCAATATTAAACAGATAACCTTGCAAAAAAAGTGCAGCGTTTCTGTAGATCAAATCTTGCCCACTTCGAATTCCATAAACAGATAAATAACTACTAAATGTGCTATTGAAAGAAAAAAGCAACACTTCTTTCAAAAACGTTTTCATATTAATTCAAAAACTTCTGGATCATTCTTGTAACGACGCCCCTGAACGATACGAATATCATCAATCAAAACTTTGTATCATCCGTTAACGACCTTATCACGCAATTAATACAAGATCTAGAACTAACCATCCACTTTTAAAAAGCTTTCCCTGTTTGACACTTTGCCTCGTACAAACTTAAAGATTCTGCGACGGATTCCGATAGGATCAGTTTAGGTATGATTAAGCTTTTTCTACCTTTCAGATTTTATATTGCGTTTATTGTTTAATTTCTATACCGTAAAGGGTACCATTATGTATCCAGTTATATCGTCTTTCTTAGTTAAATCTTTACTCAAATTAAGGCATGTTAGCAGTTTTAATGATTTACGTCCAAACAAACATATTACCTTTTTAAAGTAAGATCTTAAGTAAGAAAAACGTTTAGCAATCAACTCACAAATTACTTTCATGTCCAAAAAATTATTATTCCTACATAGTGAGGGTTCCTTGCTAATCACGTCTTATCTTACATCATGAATGACACACTTTTTTGCAACTAATCAAGGTCATATCACTGCGTTACTCGTGTAGAACTTCAGTAAGGCGTTTGATACCATTCATCATGAGTAGAGTGATCAAATGTGTTTGCTCTCCTCAGCCGTACTCGCGCCGCGCTATGCAGAACGTTTAGCCATAGTATATCTTCAAGGCAGTAAAATTACCCCCACCGATTCGTGTATCTAGTATCTAGCATGGTATAAGTATATTAGGTATGTTCACGGGATAAATTAGTGGGTATGGCAGCCGAAGTTTGAATGAATACTCAATTTTTCAATTCTAAGCTTTCGCAATTAGTTTATTGCTTTCTCAAAGAATCAACTATGTAGAATAAGTACGAGAGGTCAGTGAAATACAGGGTGTAAACCATGTACAGGATGACCGGACGTTAGGATGTAGGTTGACATTATTTATTATGTAATTTTCTATCAATTTCAAATAAATATGAGTAAATATTGCTTAAATTATTAATATCACTACGGAAATTAATGCTATTTTTATTGATCTTGATGTAATACATCTCCAAAAAGAGTCTTTTCCAATAAGAGTGTTCGGTGGTTAACACTGATACCCCATCAAAGATGTCCTGTGTCACCATAATGATCTACCAGGACTGATTTATGCCAGTGTTAGAAAAATTCGTACAATCGTTCATACGTTGTCTAACTCTATTCCTAAGGTATTAACAAGTCTCTCCAATATAGATGGACTCACATTGAGAGCAAGGAATGAAGTAGACAACATCAGACCTCAAGAGAAGTGGTATGGGGTCTTTACATTTACAAAACTGTCTACGCAAGGAGCGAAAGTTGCACTTGGCTAAGGTAACCGATAGGTTTTTGAAACAGCCAGCAATATTGGAAGTTATGGCGGGAATAAATGGGAATCTGTAATATCTCTCATCAGGAAGAGGTTGGTTTCCTATTTGATTATTAACAGCATCTGTAACTCTAACAGTGTTATACAGAATGTCCAGATTCGGTGGATAACCATTGTTAACCAATTCTTTTTAAATTAGCAGTGTGAAATTGAGGGTGTAATATATTCAACACTCTATTTTTGATAGCATTAAGAGTGTTAAGTTCTGGTTGAGATGATGATTAGAGTAGAAGTTGATGTATCGTCCAGAAAACGTTGGTTTAGTATACCAATCCAATATAATAATTTGATCATTTGACCTAATCAAGGTGGTGTCCAAGAAGGGGACACGGTTGTTTTTCTTCCGTTCAACAGTAAATTGGATTTTATTATGAAAGCTATTGAAAATATCCATTCATAGACTCAGGAACTGATGTAATGAGATCGTCAAGATATTTGAAAAAGAAAGAAGCTGTAAATGGCAATATGCTATGCAATGATTCAACAAAGAGTCCATAACCATACAGGTCAAAATAGGACTTATGGGGCTACCATTGGTGTACCAAATAACTGTTGATAAAAACAGTCATTCAATGTGAAACAAGAAGAGTTTAGTAAAAATTGAAGTTCCAGAAATCTGTCTTTACAGTTAAGAGAAGTATAACTTTGGACAAGGTTGCAATTAGCGTTAATTATATCATTGATTAATGATAGCGGTATGTTGGTGAATAATACCACGTCCAAAGATATGAGAACAAAACCAGGTGGTAATTTAAAATCATTGATAGTATCAACGAAGTGGAAAAGTATCCTTAATATTATAGTTGGTTCTGTTAGCGAAAGGTAAAGTTAAAATACTAAACAAATATTTTAACATAATATTGTCACATATATTTTGTTTTTAATATATTGATTTCCCTTCTTGATAAACATCCAATTTATTCCAATTCAATTTGACAACACCCTTATGGGTCATAAAAATATATATTAGTTCACTTTTGGGATAAAATTTAAAAAAAAATAGTAGGAAAAAATGGAAGTAATTTGATAGAAAATGTTGTCATACTAGACAACGAAACGTTCTTTGCAAAAAAAAAAATTAAATGAATATATAAACGTTATTACTTTATGCGACCTAAATCTCAAATCAACGAAATAATATCTTGGCAATAGAATTCGGCAAGCAAAAATTGTATATCAAATATCAACACCTTTATTGATAATAAGTGATGTGCCACAGGGTGCTATAATGTGTTTTTACTTTACTGCTTTCGATACATCTGACCTGTCTTCCATTATAAATTAGGGTGACTATCATTTATATCTCGGCCATACACAATTTATATATCCGTCCTTTCAGTCATCTAAAATGACGAAAGCTCAGCACCAGATAAACTTAGGCATTTGAACACATTCACAAGTTTGCGAGCAGTCTTTAACTTTCCATAAATGTTAATAAATCCCAATTTATTCGCGCAGTCAGTATATCTTTTAATGATCAGCAACCTCCTTTGCAAACATATGGAGAAAAATTTGCCTGACACAGATCGATTCAATCAATTTTTTAGTTATCCTACCATCATACAATAGAATATTACTTTTATTAATACAATATTTTAAAGTAAATAAATGATAGCAGGAGGGGCTTATATTTTTCTTTTTTTTTCAGAATAAACAAAGTCCTGTGGAAGAACTCCTTCGTCAGGCCGACCAACTCATTTCCACGCAGAAACCGCGAGCGGAAGTTTACGCCGCCATGGCCGAATCTTTGGGTCGCGCCTGGAAAGACGTAAATTTCCATTTAGAGTTACGCAAACAGATCTTGGATCTGAACGTGCAATATCACACGAGAGCGCAGGAGTTCTTCGACAAGATAGCCGCCCTGGAGGCATCCTGCGCGGACACGGTAATACCCATCGAGATCGACGCGGTCAAGAACTTTCTCACCAATATTCACGAGCAACGGAGGGCCGTGCTGGAAGCGCTCGGGGGCGCTTTGCATTCAGGAAACGCTCTTATCGCAAAATTGAAGGAACTTGGAGCCAAAGGCACACTCGACTCGCGACCCGATCGAATCCGAACTTCTGTAGAAAAAGGTAATTACCTGGGCAAGTGCAATTATAAGTAATTGAAGTTGTTATTAGCCGTCTGTGTACCGTTTGCTATATAATTGCAAAAGACAGATGTTGCACTTTTATTGCGGCCAGGATCTCAATAATTTACTCTCACATACTGTCGATGATGCATCTACTAATTTTGTCAGTTGTAATAGGTAATCAAACGGCTATCAACCGTATATAAAAGCAATTACTAAATGCAAAATAACGCACTAAGTTCATTCAGAAAGGATCTTAAGATGCTATAGAGCACATAGTCTGTTTAAATGGAATGATAAAACATTTATCGTTTGAAACGTCTCAAATTATTTGTGATTAACTTATAGTATGATTCCCTGTTCCTGAAATTTATCGTTTTTTCCGATATTTTCAGTTTTCTTGAATTTTTGACGTGTGCATAGTTCACAAAAAAAATATTTCATAAGGTATTAAAGATTAAGATATTGTACTAATTGTATACAAGTACCTACAAGAATGCACGTATCTGTGTTATTGCAACTAAATCTAATATTGGCCGTGATTCACACTAACAAAACTTTTTTTATTTTAACAGAATCCAAAGAGAACTGGTCATTTTTATTACAGCATTAAACGCAGATAAAATTTGACATCGATTAGTATTAGAATTTATTATACCTACCTTTCATACTTTTTTTACCTTAAATACTCGTATCACCTCCTGATCCAGCGGCTGAATAATGGACATTGTATTAGGGGGCATATAGTGGTACTCTACACCATCAGTTTTAAATTCATTAACCTCTGGGTACCCAGACACAGAATAAAGCACTATTGAAACCAATCCAAGAAAGGTGCTCTTGTGTCCAAGCTTTTTTGTTGCTCATCCAAAGTAGCTGGAATTTATCTTTTTCTTTAAGTGCACGGGGATTACAGACTTGAAAATTATGGTAAGCTTCATCATATATCCCGAAGCATTTGCACATAATAATCTATCGCGCATGCCTTAAACCCTTGCGCTCGTTTGCTTCCTTACTGAATAAATGTTCGTGGGGCATGTAATTTGCCGAAAGTATTGCAGGTTTCATCTCGCTAATACTTGCTCAGGCATCTAAGCTTTTTCTAAATAAGTTTACTTAGAATCTTCAGGAAATCA